>VDFB02370391.1:0-23568 GCA_007258455.2 Sequoia sempervirens | reverse complement strand
GTCAAGACATCTAAGGAGGGTACTGTCGAAACTACGGCGGTATAGGGTGTCACTGATAATGGCATACCTTGCAGATTTTCTAATGAAGGACTTCCCTTGGTTATTGGATAGGTTCGATGGAAGGGTGTGAGTCTTTAGATAGTCATAAATGTCCTGATACCAAGGAGAGTGGGGACCAACAAGTTCACAAACCATTTCCGACTCTGGGATATCATATGCTGGTATCAACAGCTGTTCTACTAGGAACTCGAATTGCGACACATTTTTAGGGATGTCCAAGAGAGAACTAATAGTAGCCATTGCGTCTGCTGCCTTATTCTGTACCCTGGGGATTTGTTCAAAAGACACTGATTGGAAGTATGTTAGGAAACTATCCACCATCCTCTTGTAAGGAAGCAACTTCTCATCCTTTGTTTCATAGTCACCATGTACTTGTTTGATTACCAGCTGGGAATCCCCGAATACAAGCAATGTCTGAATTTTCCATTTGATTGCCAGCTTGAGACCTGTAACTAGTGCTTCGTATTCGGCAATGTTGTTTGTGCAAGGGAAAGCAATTCAAAATGACTTAGGAATTGAATCCCCTTGTGGTGTGATGAACAAGAGTCCAGCCCCTGAGCCATGACCAGTGTGGGACCCATCAAAATACAGTTTCCATGGTGTTGCTGGTTCCGTGTGAAAAATGGATTCGTCAGGAAAGTCAGTTACCAATGGATGAGAGGCTTGCATTGGCGCATCTGCCAGTTGATCTGCTATTACTTGCCCTTTTATCGCCTTGCGTTCAACATACTGTATGTCATACTCACTTAGGATCATGACCCATTTTGCCAATCGGCCTGTTAACGCTGCTCGACTTAATAGGTATTTCAATGGGTCAATTTTGGCAACTAGTTGTGTCTGATGATTGAGCATGTAATGCCTTAGTTTTTGGGCTGCAAAGACAACTGCGAGGCATGCACGTTCAATGTATGTGTAATTCAGCTCGTAACCGATCAGTGTGCGGCTGATGTAGTAGACTGCTCTTTCTTTCCCTTCATGATCATTTTGAGCCAGTAATGCCCCCAGTGCTGAACTAGTGGTTGAGATGTATAGAATTAATGGTTTTCCATGAATAGGCGACATGAGGACTGGCGGTGATAGCAGGTAATCTTTAATTTGCTGGAAGGCCTGTTGACATTTATCTATCCATACAAAGGGGACACCTTTGCGTAACAAATACTGGAATGGGTGGCACTTATTCGGCTTAATTGAGCCATGAAGCCATTGATTGCATCAGCCTTTAAAATTGTTCTCGAAGTTCAATCATCCTCAGTGGAGGCATACAGATTGCTTTAACCTTGGCCGGATCGACCTCTATGCCTCTTCGGGAAACTATGTCCCCCAATAGCTTACCTGACGTGACCCCAAAAACACATTTCTTAGGGTTCAACCGAACCTTGTACTCTTCTAGTCTCTTGAAAATTTTGTCAAGTACCTTCAAATGATCTTTCCTTGTTGTTGATTTGGCTAATAAGTCATCTACATAGTCTTCCATTATATTGTGCATCATATCATGGAAGATCGTAGTCATAGCCCTTTGGTATGTGGCACCTGCATTTTTGAGACCGAAAGGCATGACGTTCCAACAGTATGTACCCCATGGGCAAGTAAATGCTGTTTTGTGTTGGTCCTCCGGAGCAATGCGGATTTGATTATAACCAGAGAAACCATCCATAAGGGATAGCATCTCGTGGTCCCGCAGCTTAAATCAATTATGATGTCAATGTTGGGCAAAGGAAAGTCATCCTTTGGGCATGCTTTGTTTAGGTCCCGGAAATCTGTACATACCCGTATTAGTCCATTTGGTTTTGTCACCGGTACTAGGTTGGAAATCCATTCAGCATAATCTATAGACCTTATGAATCCGGCATCCAGTAATTTCTTTAACTCTGCCTTAACCAATAGAGCAACTTGTGGGTGCATTTTGCGCAACTTCTGCTTGACTGGTTTAGCATTGGGTACTAGTGGCAGATGATGTAGAACCAGTTTGGGGTCCAATCCTGGCATGTCGGTGTAGGACCATGCAAAGTTTATTTTCCGTTCTGCAAAGAATTTATGAAATTCCGGTTTCTCTTCATCAGTCAATGATGCTGCAAATAGGACCATCTTGGGGTCTTCTGGAGTCGAAATGTTATCCTCTATGGTGTCCTCAACAAGCATGGCCGATCTCTCCTGTTGCACGGGGAGAAAGTCCAGTCCTCCATCTTTGGGCGCCTCCGAGAGGTTTTCACCCGCAGATACGTCCTTTGTTTTTACTATTTTACCGTCAAGAGGTGCCTTTCGGTTTTCACCTAGAGACGTTTCATTTTTTACTTTATTTTTACTTTTGCGACTAGAGGACTGAACCATCTCACCGAAGTATGCCGTGCAGTCTAGATCAATAGCAAATCCTGATTTGTGATCGCCCCTTGGTATGCCTTCGCGTAATCCCATGAATTCAGCAATGGCTTCATCATTTTGGAACGTGTCCAGAACTGGCGGTCCTTGTTGGTCCCAATCGACTAGTTCAGGATAGACTAAGGAAATGCCATCGCCAAGGCTAGTGAATTCGGGTGAGGATGCCGATAGCATACAAATGGATGCGTTGACGTTGTAGATGAGGTTATCATCATCCAACTCGACATCGGACTCTATCCAGTATTCTCCTTCACTAGTGTCATGTTCGTTATCATAATAAGGGGTGAAGGTTTGAGAGCCCTGGTTATCAATGTCATCTGATACTTCGGATAGATTAGACCGAGGGGGTTCGGATGGTGGCTGTTGCGTGTCATGGGACACGGTAGTGGGGTTTTGACTGTTTGGTGCCTGCTCAATTTTGAATGTTTGCCAAAATCGTTGTTCAGAGGTCAATTCCCCTGGTTCGACAAACAAGTCATCAAGACAACAGTCACTTAGGGATCGTTCGGAACCAAATTCCCACTCGTGAGAGTCTGTTTCATTTAGGTATTTCTCAGTAGTCTCAACACTTTTAGAAGCATGTATTCGCTCATTAGGAAGTTCATGGGTACGTCGATCGTCAGCCTCGAGTGATCTAAACCCTAGTCCAAGATACTTCGGGATTTGGAAAGTTTCTATGGGTTCTCTTCGACCAGTTTTATTTTTGCCAAGACCACTAGTACCATCGTAGCCTTTAGCCTTCATGATATTGTAACCCTTGCCATATTTCTGGATTGGTAGTGGAGGTAGTGAGACTGTGTCCTTGTAGATCCATCCTGTGATGTCGGTAAGATCTTCATCACTCATGTCTCCCCACTTGATGAAGACTGTATTCGGTGGAACTTTGAATGTTTCTTGCGGCTCCATTCTGAAACATGGTCGACCATATATCTTTGGAGGAGTAGGTATTGTAGTTATGCTGTATGCTGTATTTAGTTTGAACTCTTCGCAGCCAAGGTCCTGGATTCTATCAGTTGGTTCGGGCTTAAGGTTGGTGGAGGGTTGTGATACGTCCGAAGACGTGGATGGAGTAGATGTGGAAGATGACCCGGGCATGGAAGGGTCGATGTATTTGGACGAGGAGCCAGGTGCTTCCCGGTTAATAGGTACTTGGTTTTCAGAGACACCCCTTAAATTGGTACAATATTGGAAAGGGTCGGGGTCTCCGTATATGGTGATTTCTGTACCGTCAAAAGGGAGCTTGAGGCATTGGTGGTAAGTTGACGGAACGGCTTTCAAAGCGTGGATCCATGGACGGCCAAGTAAAATGTTATATGGTAGTTCTAAATCCAGGACCTGGCAAGTTGTGTCGACAATGAGTGGTCCCACTCTGATAGGGAGAGAGATGACACCTCGCGAGGAGCGTTCCTCGTCATCATATGCTTTGATCACTATGCTTTTTGTTGGGTCTACACATGCATCAGAGAATCTAAGAGCCTTAACCAGTTTAAGGGAGCATATATTCAACCCTGCTCCACCATCTATTAAAACCCGTCTAACCTTGTGCTTGTGAACAAAAACTTCTATGTGTAACGCATCATTGTGATTGGTTTTTGATGATGAGTAATCCTGATCTGAGAAGGTGACATGGTGCGGCGTGGTGAGATATCCCACCATAGTTTCAAACTGATTGACATCGATGTCCTTTGGGACCGACAACTCTAAGAGAGTTTTATCCAGGATTTCTTTGTGTGCGGGAGAAATGCGAAGCAGCTCAAGGATAGATATTTGCGCAGGAGTCTTTCCTAGTTGGTCGATGAGATTGAACTGACTTTTCGGTTTTCCCGGTTGTGGGGTTGAGACAGGTTTTGGTTGTTTAGCTGATGGAGCTGGTTGTGATTGCTTAGCAGATGGGCCTCCTATAATAATCTTGGCTTGTCGAGGAGGAGGCGGATTGGGTATAGTGACCTTGCCACTTCGCGTAGTAGCATTGCACTGTGGTGCTCTCTTGATCGTGATGGTGTGGATGTATTCCTCATCTGTTCTAACATTATTTATTATTGGTCCCCCAGAGTAATCGTACTTGGCTCGGGTGAAGTTAGCTGAAGTGGAAGCATTATGGGGATCATGATCCTGCAGTGGATTCTTGTGTATAGTATGATCCGAGTTGGAATTGAATTGCGATCCACCTACTTCGATAGTGTGATTGTCAATAAGGTCTTGAATTATGTTTTTCAGTTGTCTACAATTGGAGGTTGTATGCCCTTTGACCCGATGGTATTCGCAAACTGCGTTGTCATCCCACCATGCTGGTTTGAATTGTCCGGGGTCATAAGGTTTTATTTCCGGAAGTGTGATGACTCCATGTTGAATGCATTTCTTGAGGACATCTGCAATGGGTTCACCTAAATTGGTGTATGTGCGACCCCTAGGGAATTGTCTTGGTTGACGATATTGTCCTTGACGGTTTTGACCATTTTGATTGCTCGAAGGAGCATTAGGGGGAGGTGTCGATGTCGTTGTTGGTCTATTTTGTTGTTGTACCCCTTTCAGAGCCAATACGGGACTTGCAGTCTTGGCGTCTACAACACCATCGTTTGTGACATGTTTATTCTTGACCCAATATTTGTTTTTGTCAGCGGGTGTGTTGGTGTTTGGATTTTTGGAGCCATACTTCAGTTCTCCCTTTGCAATAAGGGCTTTCTCAATTTGGACCCCCTTTTCCACTAATTCTGTGAAGGTTGTGCAACAATGTATTTGCAATGTGAATTTGAGGGGACCTAGAAGTGTTTGGACAAACATGTCGACCTTTTCCCTTTCAGGAATGTCAATGTGACATCGACTAGCGAGGCTTCTCCATTTTTGGAAGAACGGGATAAATGTCTCACCCGACTCTTCTTGTGTGAGATTGCACAAGCTAGTGATAGAGGTATCCATGTCAATATTGTATGCGTAATTTTTTAGGAACCTTCTTTTGAGCTCATCCCATGATTGGATATCCTTTTGCGTTGAAAACCATTCAAGGGCTTGACCCGCCAAACTTTTGGAAAAGAGCCTCATCAGGTATGTGGGTTCGTAGGCGATATCCATACAGTTAGTTGCGAATTCTCGAAGATGCTCAATGGGATTTGTTTTGCCTTTGTATTTAGTGAAGTTGGGTGACACATATCCTGGCGGAAATGCAGGCATACGTAAGTTTGTGTCGAATGGGTATACGTCCAAGTCATATGATATTTCGGATTTCCCACCCGTAATGAGCATGTTTTGCATTTGCTTCGCCATATCCCGCACTGTTGCTTTGAGTTCATCTATGGTGGGGTCATTGACATGTCCATACGTTGGATTGCCTGGTACACCAGGTGTTCTTGCGTGAGTATAGGTGTATTGTGGCGGTATGGGTTGTTGTGGTACGTATGATGTGTGTTGTTGGTATTGAAAGTTGTGACTAGGTGCATGTTGATGAGTGTGAACGTTGGATGAGTATGTTGGAATATGTCCCCCAGCTATGCGTGTCATTATTTGGGGGATGTTGTGACCAGGAATGTTATGATGTACTAACGATGTCATGGGTTGAGTCAGTTGGCCACTTTGTGTGAATTGCTGATTTTGCACAAGGGGCACATTGGCAGTTGTACCTTGGGAGGTAGTGACATTTGACTGTGTTGTCGTGTTAACGTTTTGTTGTTGTCCTTGTATGAAGATACGTCCTGTGGGTCCTCCCAAAGGATGTTGTGAACTGCTACTGAATGCGTTTGTTGAGGTTGTGTTCATGGTAGTAGATGTAGTTGTCAAGGGGGAGTTGTGATGACTTGAGGATGCCCCTGTGGTGTTTGCTGTGGGGATAACAGGAGGATTGGAATGATTTTCCGCTGATGTCACGGAACCAAGAGAGGTTGTATTTAATTGGGGTAGTGTTGTGGATGTTGTGGATGACTGTGATCCCCCAATAGATGTAGCGTTTATTATATTGGAGATGTTTGGGATGTTGGATGTGGTATGCAATGTCGTTGTGCCAAAAGGGATGTTGCTTGTAGTATTTAGAACTTGACCACTGTGTGAGATGTTGTGAACATTGTTGGCATTAGGATCATGTAATGTGTTAATGTCAAATCCTGGTGGTAACCTAGCTCCTTCACTCAAGAGCATAGCTACGAATCTGTCCCTATCGTGACGTGCTATTGTTTCAGCCAACTGGTAGGCCTCTGGGTCTTGTGTCAATGCTTCTATGTGTTCTTGAAGGAGTTGACCATTTTCATCTCTTTGCATGTAACGCTCGAATGAGTTGTTAGGTAAGGATTGTGTTGTCACTAGAGGTTGATTGTCTAGATTGGTAAAGGGATCATTCGCGGTCCAGTTTGAGTCATGTGGAGGACCGTTGGGATCTGGCATGAAGTTTTCCATTTGTCTTTTTTGCTTTTGAAGTCTGGTTTCGACCATAAATGAGCTTGCTCAAAGGGGATGTCCACTAAATGCAAGTATGACACTAGGTGAAGTCTAAGGTTCAAATTGACGACTAAAATGACCACTGTTTTTTTTTTTGGATTTTTGTGAATAAGGTATGCAATGTGGATGCAATGTAAAATGAGGCTATCTAAGCACTTCTGAGCTTGAACTTTGTTTTTGATGTGGACTGCTAGAGGACTTTGTTATTAATGACAAGTTGACAAGATGACTAATGAGTCTTCCTAACTAGACTTTTGAGTTGGAAGAAATATCACCAAAGAGGACAATGACTAAAAGGATGTTTGATGACTTGGTCCAAAAGGGTCTAATTTCGAAAACAATGATTTTGCTAAGGGGTGCTTGAGATTTGCCTACTCCTAAGTATGCAAGATATGAGCCTAGGGGCAATGTAATGTTGAATGTATGATACTAAATGGGGTGAGGTATGAAACCTAAGGTGATCAATGCAAGCTAAGGGACAAGACTTTGAGCAATTTCAAATTGGTTTTCTGGCAGAATACTTTTGATGACGGAGTTTGACAAATGGTTGACAGTTTGGAGGTCTCTGGTTTTGACTGTGCAGTTTAAAAATTTTGACAGGCAGATGCGTCTCAGTTTAGCAATTGCGTCGCAGTTAAGCAATTGCGGTTCAGTTTTTCACTTGCGGGTTTTTGACTGTCAGATGCGACTTTGTTTAACAGATGCGGCTTTCAGGTCAACAGATGCGTCGCGACGCCTACAGATGCGTCGTTTCAGACTTCAGATGCGGTTTTTCAGGCAGTTGCGTTTCAGAATGTCAATTGCAGTTCGACTGATATGACAGTTTTGTTTCAAAGTGATTTTCATTGTATGTTGATGGGAGTGTTTGATCTGTTTGATGACTGTTTTGTTTGGACTGTGACAAAACCAGAATGCACTTGACAAACACAGCGTTTTAAGGGATAACCAAACACACATGAGATAAGCACAATCCTAGAAAGGCCACTAGGCCTTGGGTTTGTATACTTGATATAGCCCACCAGTTATACCCCAGATTGGTGATGAACACCTTTCCTTCTCAAGAGCGGATAGCTTAGAATTTGGTGG
This sequence comes from Sequoia sempervirens, assembly GCA_007258455.2. Taxonomy (NCBI): domain Eukaryota; kingdom Viridiplantae; phylum Streptophyta; class Pinopsida; order Cupressales; family Cupressaceae; genus Sequoia; species Sequoia sempervirens. The sequence goes on along the minus strand of VDFB02370391.1, from coordinate 15,624 downwards.
CATTGGTTCCCTCCACGTAAGCCTATTAACGCCATTCGAAAGTACACCAAATTCGATTCTATTTGGTAGTGACATCAAGAATTGCTATCATTCTACCAAGGGGATCAAAGAGGTGAGTAATCTTCTGGGCATGATAGGGTCGCACTCCATCTATATCAAGCAACGCCAATAGAACGGGTTGGACTCAAGACAAGAGGTGTTTAATCTGGCATTCCGTCAATATGATTCATGCGGGCGAGAGTCCCCTTCGATCCATCCTCTCGTCGGAATCACTGCGACTTTGGGCTTTCCCAAGAACCCACTTTCTATAACCGGTGGAAGTCCCTCGGTGTTATCGGTCCGGAAGTCGTCCTGGGGTGAGTACTTTTTCCCACCAGAACAGGCCCAAGTTCTAGAGTCGGTAACCGTTTCTCTTACACCCAGGATCGCACGAATGCGCAAGGGGAGAGGATACTTCGATATACCGAATCGTGAAGGGTAAATTAACAAAAAGAGAATGGGTCTGGTTTTCTGATCACAAGGTTTTCACCAAGTGAGAGCATACTCACCTACCACTCCACAAACACACTCAAGCATGAAAGACATGATTGTTCTTTTTAAAAGCACCAAATTCAAAGTTTGCTAAGCTAGAAATAAACAAACACACTATTTTGTTCTCTCCTTCTTTGACATGCGAATCTGCAAACAATGAGTTAGTAGTTTTGGATGTGATGGTCTTGGACACACGAAAAAGGATCGCCACACGCTGCAAGAAACTATTAGTAACACAAAATATCTAACCTGGTTAACATGCAGGAATAGCTAACACAGAAAAAGACAGAAAACAGAGAACCAGAAAACAGAAAAAAAAAACTGAAATTCGGTAATTAAAACCTAAAAACTAACAGAAAAGTTTACCAGAAAAATGCGGCGTGGTATTACCAGACAGATGCGGCACGGTTTGTCAGATGTGTCGTTCTGTTAGGCGAATGCGTCTCAGAACGTCACATGCGGCTCTGGAATTGTCAGTTGCGGTCTGTCAGGGCAGTTGCGTCGTTTCTGTGAGCAGATGCGTTGCGACGGTTGCGGCGATGCGTACCATTATTCTGCAAAACAACAGAAGACAACAAAAAATTCCACCCAAAACAGAAAGCCACTACGGGAAATGATTAGTGACAGGAAACCTAATATTGCTCAATATGCAGGAAAAAGACAGAAAACAGAAAAAAAACCTGCGATTGGACAGCCCGAAATGCAAAAATAAAACTGCAAACTTGAAAGAAAACAAAAATGATATACCAAACGGATGCGGCGCGAGTTTCGAATGTGGTTTTCAGGGTATCAGATGTGGCTCAGGACTGACGGATGCGTCGTTCTGTTTATCAGTTGCGTTGTGACAGGGCGATTGCGGCTCTGAAGTTGTCGTATGCGTCGCGATGCATATGATGCGTCACACTGTTTTTAAAAATGTTGCGGCGATCCGTACCTGTACCTGCAAAACAACAGAAAACAACAAAAAGAAAAACGTACGAAAAGCCGAACTAACAACGTCGGGTTCACCAATGTAATCAAAGGAAAATCCTAAAATTATTATTCAAGTGGGTTAGCACAATAACAGAAAATCCTATGAAAATAACAAAGTACAATGGAAGTGAGGTGAAGACAAAAGGGATAGTGTTACCCTATGTCTCCACCTTCCATGATTAACCTCTGTTACACCTCCTAGTTTGCAGATAAATAACAATGCCCTCAGATTTATGAGCAACTATGACTAAAGACTAAGCCCTATGCAAGTGTTGAAGGATTTGCAGAAAATAAAAATAACCCTACAATGAGCTAAAATGGCTATGACTGTTAATGACTATGACCTAAGTTGACAGCAAATTGACATAGACTAAGAATGCAAGAAGTCAAAATGAGCTAAAGACTGAGAGCTAAAGACTGAGAGAGAGATGCAAATGAGGTCAAAATTGCCCTTTTATAAAAATTGCAATTTTGAACGTGTGGCCAGGATGAAAAGATGACAGGAACCCTAAGATCAATGCTTAAGATTGAATATTGCTGTGTGCATTAGGGTTAGGTCAAAATTAGGGCAACAGGTAAGGATGAAGGGTGGAGATTGAATTATGAAATAATTCAATCAACGGTCGAAAATAAATGAGAAGTCAAAAGTCAAGAATTAAATTGGAAGATAATGCCGGCACGGACAAAGAGGTTGCTGGAGAAAATTAAATAATAAGATTTATTTACTCCAGGTAACTAGCAAGTAATTAAATAATAAAGATATTATTTAATTATGGAGGAATGTGATAAAAGAATTATTTTGAAATTAAATAATGATTTTAATTCAAAATTCAAGAGAATGGCTAAATTAAATAAATCAAATTTATTTAATTTTAATGGGAGAAAAAGCTAATGAATAATTAAATAATTAAATAAATTATTTAATTATAGTGGAAAATGGACAGAATTAAATAAATAAGAATTTATTTAATTTTTTTTAGAAGAAGGGGACTTAATTAGTGACGTAATTAAATAAATAAAATTTATTTAATTAATCAAGAAGACATAAATGGTAAAGGGAAATTAAATAAATTATGAAATTTATTTAATCAAAGGAAGACTTTAGATAATTAGTGATGTATTAAATAAATAAATAATATTTATTTATTTAATAATCAAGGAGGAACAAATGACATGAATTAATTAAATAATTATGAATTATTTAATCAATAGTCGAATGTGGACCAAGGACATAATTAAATAGCTTAATTATGCTAGGACGAAAGTGGTAAAAAATGAAGCTTGCAGGCCTAGGTCATTTTAGTAGGTGTCTACATGTACAATTTAGTAAGGAGAAAGATAAAAGAGTTTCTCATAGAGTAATAACATCATTAGTAAGAAATTAAAAAATTAAAAAGGCTCAATTATTAAGGTAAACTTGTCTTGAATTAAGCCTAAATCGTAAAACATTATCAAAAGTACTATCAATAAGATCATGATTAGAAAGTCCTATTGAAAATCATACTTGGGCTTTTAGCAGTAGGCTTCCATGAGTCGATAAGAAGCTAATTAATAGCACAAAGGATGAAATTCAAAAAATTTGGCACTCTAACTCTAGATTTACATATGAGGTTGGAAACAACATTTTTTATACTCTACCTAGGCCATGATTTTGTTATGAGTATGAAGAGTTTATGATAGAAATACATCCATTATTGTTGAGTTAAAAATAGGTTAAATATTATTTTTCTTAAAAATTCACTTTTATATAAATGTAGGTGTTTTGGAGAACAAATCTATAGAATGAATAAGTGATTGACATCGATGGCTATAAATTTCAAGGTGGGGACATTCAATATAATTCATAAGGTGTTATAATATTAAATTCTTTCATTGTTTAGTTAGTTTTAATAAATGTTTTATGATTTATTAAACATTTTTTTAATATTTAAATGTAGGTGTTTTGGGTAGTAGCAGTGATAGATCTAGCTCATTGAGAAAGGATATAGGTAGAGAGGAGTTACCTTGACAAGGATTGAGACATGGATCACCTCAGGGTGGTAGATATGAGTGGAACATATCCATTGAGAAGGATAGGCTAAGAGGATAGATATAGGAGACAAATACCTTAGGAGCACCTTTTTAATTGTGTATGCCCTATAGAGTGGATTTACTCATGAGTGCTTTGATGTATTTGAAGACACATTTGTACATGAGAACATAGATAATATGATATGGGAACTATTAGTTGTGTTGATGATGGGTGTGATATTTTATGTATATGTTGATGATGTGCATTATATATATAGTTATATTTCTTTTATTTGGATGCTCATAGGTATGGATGTTCATGAATCTTATGTGTATGTCTAATGGTGGCATGTGGAAGGATACATATGGCTATTGAAAACTTTACCACTATCTTGACAACTAATTATGGCTATATGATTATCTTATTGTAATGAACCTAAGTTAATTCGATATATATTAGTGAAGTTGAATTAGGAAGCATGGATTGTGCTTTATTATACACATTTTACGTTTAAAAATATCGGTCTAATTTTTTGCGATATTGAAATTCAGTTAAATTTCTTCAATAGTATATCCAAGGTATAGGGATATATTAGTGGCAGGAGTAGTGTAGGATAAAAAGGAGAATGTATAAAGAGGGGAAGGTCTAGAAAGGTAATGACATGGTAATGGAAGGAGAAGTTACACTATAAGGTTATATTTTCAGAGGATAAGGAGGAATGGTATGAAGAACATATCTACATATAGGATAGTGCTAGTAGTAACAATGGTGTGAACATATATAAAAGGATGGTAGATAATAAAAATACTAGTGGAGAGAAAGGCGGTAGGACATGGGTGGTGGATCCCATGGAAGTGGTAACTATAGTATGATAGGAGGAATCATTATAAGAGGATGAAGGGTAGATGGATGCATAGAGGACCATACAACATTAAATTAAAATCCATTAGAGTGGTAATATTATGAATAGTATTAATTCCCTAAGGATAGCCACCTAATACATTATATAAATTACTAGCCAATGAGTGAGGATATTTAGGGTGGAGAGGTGCATCAATACGTAATTATCAATTTAGGAAAATATCTTGTTTAGCAACATATGTATCTAAATCATAGTCTTGATCATTATTTTTCATCTTCTTTAATGTGGCTCTTTATATGGTTGTCATTAGCTATTATATCAAAAAATGATTCAATCGTCATTTTATTTGCTAGCCATATTAGAGTTAAGATGAAAACTCCATAAAACAAGATTTTAAAGGATATTAATTTAACTAGATAAAAGATCAAGGAAAACACTCTCAAACATGCAATATACCCCAATTGCTTAGACAATGCATATTTCCTAATAATGTGTGCAACTAAAAACTAATAACATGTAATGAATGGATGTAGGTGATAATAATTAAATAATCCTAATTGAACTAGGGTTGTCCCTTTTATATATTTAAGAAGTTGTAAGAGCATTGTATGAAATTGTAAGATGGGAATTACTTATGAAATGTTATATGACACATAAGAGAATAAAAAAGGGGGGTTGTACACTAGAATATTGATTAGAATTATGAAAATCATCAAGATAATCTTAAATAATGGGTTTGAATATCTCAAAAATGGAGTGTCGGTTATGACGAGGAGGATTTGAATTTTTTTGACAAGATGTAAAGCATTTGTTAAATACATCCTATAAACCAAGTCAAGGAATATGGTGTTGGAATTTGTGCCAAATTTGGTGCCATTTTTAGGTCATTATTTTGGCTCATGGATTTGGTAAACCACACTTGGTTTATGGTTTAAATTTTTCCTATTTATGGGTGCTTGAGATGGAGAAAGCATAATGATTTTATAGGTATCATCATGCTACTAGAAATTACTCCATATGAATCACATGTTGATGATACTACTATAAGGGTATGCACATGAATATTTTATTGTAAATGATATTATTATCAAATAATATAATTGGTTCATGTTTTTGGTTGTGGGATTTTTCTTCCAAGAGGATTTTCCCATGTACATAATTATGTTATAAATTTATAATTTATACATTTTTCTTGTAACTAAAATTAAATTTATTTTGCATATTTATCTCTTGATAGGTTAATATGGACATTTTTAATGTTACAAATGATACAATTTGTGGTTCTATTTGAACTTCATAACTTTATATTGTTTGTTTCCATATGCTATTAAGTTTTTATATATGTTTCACTTGTTCTTTCCATTTAGGAGCAAGCTATCCATAACTTTGATTGTTGAAATGGGAAGGCATATTTCATTTACACATAGAACATAAAAAATGTATGCAAAATGGGGAAGAAAATCCAATTTGAATTCAACAAATTTGAAAACACTTTGAAAACTTCCAAAAAAATCCAATTTGAATTCAACAAATTTGAAAAAAATTGAATCTAGGGATTCAAAATTTAACATATCAATGCATTTTAAACTCTAAAAAAATTGAATTTCAAATACCTGGTGCTTGTTATGGAAGTCAAGTTGATGAAGTTTGGAGAGACCAAGTTGAAGTTGTGTTCGTCGGAAAGAAGAAATCAGTTCGATCGCCATCACGATCTCGGTTTGCCGCATGTAGGGAAAGCAAGTTCTGGTAATTTTAGAAAGTGATAGTTGAAATGTGAGTTTTTGTTTTTTTTTTCATATTTAAAGGGGTTCGGTCGAACCCTGGTTTGACCGAACCCCTTTAAATATGATTTTTTTTAATTTAGGGTTTAGGGTTCAATCGAACCAGTGGTTCGACTGAACCAGTGTATTCGACCGAACCCTTAATGAGGTTCGGTCAAATACAATGGTTCGACTGAACCCCTCAAGTTAGAGGAAAAGGAAAAAAATGAAATTTCCTTCCTCATATAAATTGTAAACCACTATTCTAAATTCGCCCACTAAGCATATTAAATTATTTCACACATATCATAAACATGCATTGTATTATCATATAATAAAGCATGAATATCTACATTATCAATACATACATCCACATGCATACATCACATCATAAAACTAAATAAGGAAATACACAAAAATAAATGAATCCATATCATTTGCATAAACATAACATAGTCATATCATATCATCCATCACATGGAATATCATAAAAATCTATTGGAAAAGAATACACCATTGTATCCATTACATCTCATAGCATCCCATATTGCATAAATATAAATATAAACTACATCCGCACATAAAAATATATAAGAATCATCATATCAAATCCATCCATACAATCATAAGCATGAAATAAAATGAACACATTGCATCACATCAAATCTATATTTGTATCATCTATATATCAAAAAAATGACTGTCATAGTACAATATCTTTATTAGAGTATGTATATCAATCATAAATACAATATCCACAAGGCTATCAAAAATGAGCCCATGAATGTATATCTATATAAAAGAATTAGACAATAAATCAAAAAGTGTCTCTAGATAATCAATCTAGCCTTGATGGTTGCTCCGCTCTCTAGCCCATCTCTCTGGCTGATCTTCTACTCTAGCATGTGCCCCGATCCTCTAGGAGTAATCCATATGTCTAAGTGCCCTAGGGACATATTTGTGATAGTGCATCCTGTAGTAGGTTGCATTAGTCACAACCTCTCTATATAATCTCACAGAGATTGTCCACCCCTAGGATGCAACTGTCATTATCTTGAGCTGCTTGTGCCACCCAACCTCCTACGCTAGCTGCATCTTGGTAGTCTCTATGAGTTGTCACTCATGGTCATTCTCTACCATGATAGCATGTACCTACTACTATGCATGATCCCTCTCAACAATAATAGCTGCAATCTATTGTTGGGCCTGATCTCGCTCACTTGTAATGACCTGAACCTACTGCTACAACTATTGAATCTATAAATCTCAAGGATCTGGCCTTGGTGGTGGTGGCTAAATTGGTTGTGGTTGAATATGAGGATACTATGGAGGTTCCTATCCCACTAGTGGTGCCTCGGGGATCTTCCCATCTTGGCCATCTTTTTATCCTGTCCCCTGCTTCTGCCCCTGCCCCTGCTTACACCTCTCCCACTCGATCTCCCTCAAGGAGCACCTGTTAGATTTGTCAATCGATAAGGGGGTGTAAACCATGCATCATATGTAGGTGTTGTCTAAGAATCTTCCTATCTCTAGTCATAAGCCCATGGCTAAGTAACTAACTATTGAAAACCCTCAACAACCTCAAGCACTAGGATCGTAGGTCCCCATGTGGGTACCTCTCATGTTGACCTGGCGAAGAGGGATTTGTACTGATCATCTGGTCTATCATGTCTCTCTTGAACTGTTGAGCCACCCTATCTAGTAGATACTTCTCTATAATGGTGTGCTCCCAACCCTACATATAATAGGTTTATCTAGCAAAGAAGAGTTGGTGCACATCATTGAACCACATTTTCATCTAAAGCTAGGGTTGTAATCTAAATACTATCATATCATCGAGCACCTGACGCCAATATGGAATCCCATCTACCTAATGTATTGAAAGTAATGGCACCTCTATATCACAAAATGATAGGATCATCTAGCTCTACATCAACCATCTACATGATCATTCGAAGCACTGCGATATGCTCCTAAGCCCAAATGTGTAGCAAGGTAACCCCTATGTAGATCAATCTACTATCGCAATAGATAAAGTCATGCATATCATGATACAATGAGGCCAACATCACTGCCCCCCATCCAAACAATGTCCTCCTATAGAGCATCCTCTATTAAGCAAGGACCCATCCTAGGCTGAATCTTTGGCACTATCTATCTGGAGCAACCAAACCAAAGATAATAGTTGCAATAATCAATCTAAATGTGGGAAATTAACCTCTTTACATCTCAAGTTTGATTTGTGAAGGGAATAGAACAATTTCCTCCGGTTATATCACCTCATGGTAGGCATTGTAACCAGCATCAAATTCATATATCACATGCTCTCCATGTATTAGAAAATTCAATTTACCTACCATACATACTCTAAAGTCACTTTCGCCTTTCCTGTGGGAAGGTGGAACAAAGAAGTCTCATTGTGCCATCACTCGCACAATGCGGTCATCATGGCCAGATGTGTCCAGATGATAAGCATATAAGCAATGTACCATATGCCAATCTCTCCTAGGTGCTCCTGTCGTAACTTAGAAAAATCACCAAGTCTCTCCAAAACTATGGGCCGGTGCTCATGGGACATCAAAGGTGGAATGACCTCCTACACCCATGAAGCACACGATGTCAAAAATTGAAAAAAAATTCACTCAGTTTAGAATTTTAGGCTTCAAAAGGACAATAGTGTCGCTATTTACGATAGCATCGCTATAATTCAAGTTCTAAACTGTGACACCCAAGGCATTTCAAATTGCAAATTGAAAATCATGTCGCTAGAAACAAATGTTTCATGATTTAAACTTTGGAAACCCTAACCCTAATTTTCAAATCAAGAAGTGCATCCCTAAAAAAATATGTATCATGATTTAGAAATGAAAACCCAAATTCTAAATTGTGAATTGTGTCGCAATACACATGTGCATTGCTAAAATTCATTTTAGCGTTTCTAATTCTAAAATTAGTGTTGTTATATAGTGATGTTGCCAAATTTTAAAATTCAAAAAGTAATAAATGCATCAAAAAGTCAAATTTCAAATCAAGTTTCGAGTTACATACCATTGGTCCTAAGCTTGAAATTCGTTGCTACTCTCAAACCCAGTTGGAAATGTGTCATGAGAGCTCTTTTCACACCATTTCATCAAAGGGTTAAAGAGAAATTTGCAAAAAATTCTTAAGGTGTGAATGCACAAATAAATTGAAAGTGACCTTTCTTTGCTTATTTATACATCAAAATTAGGGATTTTTCCCTAATTAAACCTTGAAGCTAGGGTTTATCATCATTTTCGACAATTTTTCAAAATTGGAGCTTATTTTGCATCGATTTTTTCTTTCTTGGCATATTTCTTGCATCCCAAAGCCTTTCTTGACCCCTAGGGCATCCTTTCACCTTTATCAAGAAATCAACCCAAAATTTTAAAAAAAATCCCGATTCCTCAACGAGGCAGGGAATCAACTTTATCCTCCTGTTGGGGCATCTACAAAATTAGAAAAAAATTATTTTTGATCTGAGTAATAGTTTTTAATTCAAATAGAATCAATATTTGAACCGAAGCAGCATGTACCTCACTTCAAAGAGGGGTAAAATGTAAACACTAAAAAAAAATTCTTGAATGATATCATACACTAGAATCTGTTATACTAAGATGATTTTCTCTTGAAACCCATCCTATTTTTGCTTAATTAAATAAATTATCCTAACTATTTTAATTAATTACATCATTTTCATCTATTAACCTAACACATCAAATCAGGTTAATTCCCCCTTTTAATGCTAACACTTCATCTCATTAAATTAATTATATCAAACTATTTAATTTATTTCTCTAAGTCTTCTTATTTAATTAAATAACTTTAAGTTATAAATAATTAAATGTCATTTCACCTTTCCCCAAATTCATTCAATCATTTAATTTAATGAATATCACATTATTCTTCTAAATCCCCTAATTGCATGACTAAACCCTTGTTTAATTAACAATTTTCTAATTACTCTAATTCCCTCCCACTTGCAAGGGAATATTCCTCCTTTGCACATTCCTCCAAAAAGGGAATATTCCCTCCCCTTTTGAACAATTTAACTTTGTTTTAATCTACAAAATATCCTTTTCCTCACCCATGAGAATATTCTAAAGAATATTCTCTCCTCCAATCATTTGGAAAAAGGAATATTATCACTTAGCTTCATATGCAAGTTAACCTGTGACTTCTTGTGCAAGTTAACTTATGACCTCTTGTACAGGTCAAAAGTGAATATTTGGAAGGAATGAGAACCCTTGATTAAGTATCATCTTCCATTCTCACCCATTAATGATAATCCATGATCCATGCCTACAATTTCCTCCATCCTTGATAGTTGATTAGCTTTTTCACTCTCAACCCTTCATTTCTCATTTTCTTTCCTATAAATGGTTCACTATGTGGAGACAAATGGATCGATCATCCATCTTTTTCAGAGAAAAATTATGTTGTTGAAATCACCCACACTCATACTCATTTTTAACTCACATTTAGCATATTTTAGTTTAAATTAGTTGCATAATAGCTTATCTTTCAATAATGGCTTCCATAATGCATCCATTTAGCTAATTAGATAGTTAGGGTTTGAATTATTTTAATTTAAATCTCATTCAGGTTAGCTTATCAATTGTATTTTAAATCATTTTTAGCATAAATCATGGTATATTAACTCTTGCATCATACTCATTTAAGCATAAGTCATATTTTTAATCACATCTCATAATCTTTTCATTGATTCTCTTCAATATAATCGATTGAAACAAACTCACTGATCATGAGATTGGGAAAGGGTCATTGTTTCAAATCAACGTGACACCAATTCCAAAATGAGATAAGTTTCAAAAGGGTTAGATTAGACATTTTAAATGTTTCATAATTTAGAATGATTTGCTTTAATGAATGTTTAGTTTAACTTTAGTTCAATTTATCATGTTTAGATTGAGTATTAGTGGCTTTTTTATGCTTTGATTGATGGATCAAACATAATCAACCCATAGTGATATCCTTGGTCAATAGTTGTGAACCAAAAACCACCTCTACCCATCCTGAAAAGTTTAAATCTTAAAACCAAAACACCTACTAGCCTTTCAAAAGACAAAATAAAAGTTTTCTTCAACTAAATTAAACCTCCCAACCTACCCAACTAGTTGATACCCAAGTAGCTACTATAAAGAAGAGTAATCCTTATATCTTTGGGGATCCACAAAGACAATTTACTCCCTTACTCGAAACACTTGACAAAATCATGAATCAACTATTAAACAAAAACATGCTTACCTTACCTCCCATTCGACCTCTTGACCCTAGCAAGTCGTTACCTCGAAGATTTATACACAATTCCTATTATGCTTATCACCAACAAAAAGGACATGATGTAGAACATTACAAGCATCTTAAACATCTTGTGCAAGGCCTCATTGATTCTAATCATATTCAAATTGGAGGTGTGAATGACAAATGTTATAAATTTATAGCTCATCCTAACCAAAAATTCAAAATCTTTACCAATCCCATTCCTAACCATAATATTTCATTTTTTTAATGCTAGTGAAACTAAGCTTGATGTGATGAGCACTGAAATTGATGATTAAAACATGAACAATAACGAACAAAATCATATGGATGATGATGAACATAATCCTATGGATAGTAATGACCAAAGTCATATTAGTACAATGATATGAGTGATTGACATCAAGCCTCATAAACAACAAACTATCATTCCTATTGAGATTACTCTTTCTTCAGAAGAAAGAATAAAAAATGCACCTGATGGTCCTCTTTACATAGTTGGTAGAATCAATAACAGGCCCACTCTTGGGATTTTTATTGATCCCATTTGTGGAGAGAATGTGATCACAGAAGAACTCTTAAATGTGCATGAACTCACTCAAGATAGATATGCCAAACTAAAAGCATGGATTAAAATGCATGATGGTTTTGCTCATGCTATCATGGGCTCGATCACACTCCCTTTACAAGTAGGACCAAAGAAATTAAATGTATCATTCTCTATCATCTCTAATTTAGACCAATTTCATGTGAAGTTACACTACAAATGGCTTCACTCTATGAATACGGTCCCATTCGTTGTGTTACCCTCTAAACTTTAAAACATGCAATTTCTCTCCCCTAATTGAGAATGGACTTCATTTCATTCCTTTAATTAATTCGTAGTCACGGTCCTTTCCATTTTCATAACATTAGTCACCCAACCTTGAGTTTTCATAACAAAGTCGTGAGGTTTAGGAGTTGCATAATAACCCAATGACCCGATCCTTCTTTCTCCTCATCCTTGTCTAAATGATAGGTGTATCCAAAGTTCTTGAAATCTTAGAACCCATGACGTGTAGTTCTACAGTTCATATTTTTTGTGACCCTATGAATTTCAAGCTATGTCCTTGGTTTCCAAAATGTTTCCATCCCATTTAATTACTTGTACGACATATCGCGTGGCTATCTTTTCGAGAGTTGTGAAATGCGAGATCAATCCTAGGCCTGTTGGAGTTAAAATGACACTGAGAGGGGGGGGGGTGAATCAGTGTCTTAATAGATTTGACCAATTTTCACATATTCAAAAACATAGCTCAAATTTGATCTCAATATTATTCTGATTAATGCATTCATGAGTTGAATGTAATCATTCATAAACAAAATTGAGAAAAGTAATAAACCCAACAGTTAACTAAAACAACAACACAAAAAAGTAGAGAGCACATAGAAGAACCAAGATACAAAAGATTTGTCGAGTGGAAAACCCTCCTGGGGTAGAAAAACCACTCCTAAACTACCTTATTGGCTTACTCTTCAAAACCACTTTTAACAATGCCTTATAGTTTAAATTTCTGAGCACCAACTCAAGGAGCACCAACCCCTCATTTAGAGACAGCAATCTCAAGGAGCACCAACCCCTTACTCAAATTACAGAATTACAATAAAAATATATCAGAGGATATCTCTATTTACAGTTAAGTTCATAACACTCTGCTTCTAATACTCTAGGAACAATGTCCCAGTATTACATCCAGTACCCTCTCTTGATTACAGCCAAAATAACTTTCTCTCAGAATTATAGGCCAACAACATCTTCATAATTTTGAACACTGGTTTTTATATACATTTCAAGTATGTTTGTTATCAAGAAATCTTCAACAAGTGTTTTTCACAAGATTCTGAAACTCTCTTGCTATTTTTAGAATATGAAGCTAGATAATGATGATCTGTAGATGATGGTAAAAATCAGAGTAATGCATATCCAGAAAGCTTTAATTTCTATGTTGAGTCAGGGGATTTCAAATTGTAACTGAAAGATTTTCATCAAAGCCATGTCTGCCTACAACAGAAAATCATAACCTCTAAAATCTCAAAGAATACCTTGCCAGAGATTCGATACCAACCAAAGAAGTCTATATGCAACTATATTTAGAAAAAATACATTAAATAAAAAATGCAACAACTCAAAAAGAAACTTGATGAATATCCTATTATGTAACCATTCTGAGATTTGATGCCAATCCATGAAGACGACAACAGAGTTTTGAGTCTTCCTAACTATTCGCTGACACAATAATATAGTTCTGCCGAATGCAATTAAATCGCCAGACAATCCCTTTAGATATCACTTTCGCCAAGAGCCATGAGAGTCGGGAAGAACACATAACGAATACGTCATGTCTCATCGATAGGCTTCCTTAGAGTATTATTCATTCACTGTCGCCATGACATCCTGCTGTCAGGGAGACGCTTTGTAGATTTTGCTATGTTTCACCGAAAGAATTTTCCCTTATAAGTCGTTGTAACATAATGGTTCTCTCGCCGATACATCCTTCTGTTTGACAGTGTGACACAATAGAGTCGGGGAGAAGTCATACTGCCAAGATTATGTTTCATCGAAGGTCACTTGATACACATTGTCACCATAACATATCATTTTTCTTGCCGACGAGCCTTCTAACTTGTATTTCTCGCTATAGCTTACCCTCATCGGGGAGACCTCTCTTAGAAAGCTTGAATCATATTGAAAGTCTTTATCATTTCCATGTTGCCAAGACAAGAGCACACTTACAATGAGATGTGTCCTTCATCCGCCTTTACCAAGACAATGTGTAGTCGGGGTGACATCTCATAGATCCTGTCTTACCGAAAGCTCACATTTTCATTCCTGTCGCCATGACATAACGCTTTCAGGGAGACCTCATATAGATATATTCGTTATACCGAAACACCCCGAATTCACCTTAGATTGCTAAGAGAGAACAAATCTCACACTGATAAAGTCCTTTTGAATTCCATCAGCGAGACATATCAAAGTTGGGGAGACCTCTTATAGAGCACACCATGTCTTTCTGAAAGTCTTCATCTACTTGTGTGTCGTTGAGACAAGACAAACCTTTCACCGAAAGCCCCTCATTAGACATAGTCACCAAGACTTGACGGGTTCGCTGAGACTCTACAACAAAACTCATGAGTCTTACCAAAATGTTTTATCCATTCATCCGATGTCGCTAAGACAATCCATATCTTATGCCGATGAAGTCTCTTTATGTTTCATCGGTGAGACCGAAGGTCACTCACCGAGACCTCTCACAGGAAACCCTAGTTCTTACCGAAGAGACTACCTTTATGTTTTTGGTCAGTGTAACAAATCAAATTCGCCAAGACCATTCTTCGATGCACATGAGTCATACCGAAATTATTTATCCACTTTGATTCGCTAAGACATTATAAACCTCTTGCCGAAAGCCTTCCACAAGCATTAGTCGGTGAGACCAAGTGAAATCGCAAAGACCTCAGGCCAATACCACTTAGTTTGGCTAAAGTTCTCTCAAAGATTTGTTCGGTGAGACTCCTCTCGAAAAATAGATAAAACCTTTTGGGCACGAGTCAGTAAGACAAGGACTCACTAAAATGTTATAGCGATAACCACAACTCATGCCGATAGACTTCCACATGCACTTTTCAGGGAGACAATACCTTTTCGCTGGGATGCTAAACCAAATACTCCAAGTCTAGCTGAAGTGAATCCCATATGTGATGTCGGCGAGACAAAACCACTTCATCGAGACCTATTCCAAAAACCCTGACTCTTGTCGATACACATCCATTTTAATCTTCGATCGGTGTGACATACCAATATCGCTGAGACCACATACCAACGGAATAACATATACCTATAGAGAACACTTTTTTGTCGCTGAAACCAAAGACAAGTCTTGCCAAAATAACCTTTCTTGAGCCGGTCACCAAGACAACGCTAATGTTACACTGAAAGTAGCCTGTATGTTAAATTCAATCGCCATGACATCTGAAATGTCTTGCCGAATAGGCAACTCAGATATTTCAAAGTGTATTGGGAAGACCCTGCCATTTTCACTCCGATATGAGTAGGCTTGAAAGAGAAACAACCAAAGCCTGTGATATGTAAGGAGAACCATTATGAATAAGAAACCATCTTTCAAACTCTGTAAGTCAAAGATGTA
>VDFB02370390.1:0-11820 GCA_007258455.2 Sequoia sempervirens | reverse complement strand
TGCTCATCGACATGAAAATAATAAAATCCAAACCGTAAATAAAATCCTTTTAAACAGCGGAACCGAAACAAAATGGCCAAACATAAACATTACGGTAATAGAAAAGGTACGAGTTAAGTGGGCCCACATGACTGCCACCTAAGTGTTGTCAGTGCTTAGTGTGTGACATTTAAGCTTGGCCGTATTAGAGCCTCAACCTAGGTTCAATTCCCCCGAGTTGCATCAGAAAAGGGGGTGTTGGACTAACTGCCACACCTTTGGGCATATGATCTCATGGACTAACCACCACTGGGTCTAGCTGAAGGTGCTAGTTTGGAAGTTCACTGACACTTGCAAATTTTGGTGTAATGACAAACTACATATGGTATTAGAGCCTCAACCTAGGTTCAATTCTCCTGAGTTGCATCAAAAAGGGGTGTTGGACTAACCCCCACACCTCTAGGCATATGGTCTCATGGACTAACCACCACTCTAGGTCTAGATAAAGATGCTAGTTTGGAAGCTCACTAACACTGCAAATTTTGATGTAACAACAAACTACAACTACTGTGCTTATTTATACATTACTTCATAAAACAAAGATTGATGAAAACTAATAAGAGACAAAGCCCAATAAATTATCACTTCTTAATTTCACAAGCTACCAAAAACCACTTTATGAATAAGTTGCAAGCGTACCAAGGGTTGGAGAAAATTGTCCCTCATGTAGAGCATCGTAACCTGCCTGAATGGAGGGGTAGTATCGGGAAATGGAAGGGTGGTATGCAAAAGTGGGTACAGTCCTCATCCTCTTGTCGCTTTGATTGATGAGGGCCTCCATGGACTCTACGATTAATGAAAACTAATAAGAGATAAAGCCCAATAAATTGTCACTTCTTAATTTGATAAGCTGCCAAAAACCACTTTATGAATAAGTTGCAAGCATACCGAGGGTTGGATCAAATTGTCCCTCATGTAGAGCATCGTAACATTGCTGAATGGAGTGACAATGTCGGGAAATGGAAGGGTGGTATGCAAAAGTGGGTAAATTCCTTCTCCTCTTGTTCCTTTGATTGATGAGGACCCCCATGGACTCTAAGATTTTGTTGGAGACCTCTGATTTTCCAATTGCATCAACCAAATTATTGACACACAACTCCACCATGGACTTTAAGATTTGGTCAGAGGCCTCTGATTTTCCAATTTCTCCTAGCAAATTATTGACACACAACTCTACCCTCAACTCCACCATGACTGAAGTAGGAGTACTCAATAAGCCTAGAATACACACATAACCCAAGGTCCTCACAATTCCACTTTTCCCTCCCCCCATACCACTGACCAGCTTTTTCAAACAATTCATGTCAATCAAACTCAGATCCCTTTGGATTTGAGTAACGTGGATGTAGATCCTATTTAAGATGAACCACTTAAAAGCAAGCTGGTCTAGGGAAATATTCTCCTCCATCTGCATATTGACGAAATAAACACTGCCAAAATTAACGAAATTACCATTAGATGCACCTAAAAAAATTTCTGCCTCCAGAATATGTGACATTATGGTAATGCCTCGGCCTTATACAACACTTTTCTATCCAAGTTTCTAAAATCCTTACACCAAATCCTCCGCTAATGCTGTAAAAGTGTAAACCCCTGACTGACTGCCTTCTACTCGACCCTGTCCTACAATTCAACTTCTCTCTATACCTTAAATAAAACCCATGTAAATATCAATCTAAAACACCATCAAACTATACAAGCAACAGTGAAAATAAGATCTAACCTTACACCAAATGCGAGAATCAAGATATATTTCCACTGTCAAGATCTAACCTTAGAGATTTTATGATGAAGATGATTGTCAAGATCTAATAGTCTTAAAATTTCTTGTAATTATCTAAATAGCTACTACATTTGTACACCGATAGTATCTTCTCTTCCTACACTCCATGTACATTTCTCCAAGTAGGGAAGTGGAAGTTGAAAACCATATATGTCCAGGTAAGTTGGGTTTCACTTAAAAATCAGAAATGTTAGTATCGTGCATGCTTTACAATAAAAGAGATATACCCAAAGTTAATTGCATGAATATACGGTAGCGTATAAATATCCTTATAGGCACCCAATGCAAAATTGAAGGCACCCAATGCAACAGTTCATTTGTACTTGAACTAGGATAAATCTTCTTGTTGGGCTTCCACAAAGGATATCATACAATAATAGTTTTTAATTTTTGGATTATTTTTTAATCACATGTAATTTAAAACATTAATGGAAAAAAATTCATAAGCCATGTTAAAAATTAATGTTTTTTTTTAAAATCCATTTAGTTTGATGGGTTTCATCTGGCCGATCAATATGTCTTGATCAACAACCTGTTTAGCTTTAGGCCTTTTTCACTTGAATTTTCATCAAGATTTCAAAAAATCTATGTTAGAGTGGTCTAGATATGGTGTGGTTTGAATTGGATATTCTTTGTATAGGTGGAAAGATAACACACATTCAGTTGCACTTCCACCAACTTGAATTCTGAGGGATTTCTCTACAATAGAGGTAGGATCATACAATTAGTGAGGGTGATGGTATGTTTCTTTATTATGCCATTCAAATTTTGGAGATATAATATAATAAGGGATTGTTGGGGTATGGTGTTGTACACCATTGCATAAAATGTTTTATCATATTATTGCAATTAAATAATTATTTAGTTGTGATGCACCTTGGTGGTGTGGATAATCACACTAGGTAATTATTTGGTCCCACGTAATGATTGTATTGTAACATTGTATTACTATTTGTGTAGGATACATGTGGTAGTAATTTAATATTGGGGAATTAAATATTGTAACAGCTTAGTACCCAATATTAGAAAAGGGGTCAGTGGTTTTGTATTCACATGGTTTTGTGGTACATGGTTTTACCTTACCACCAGTTGTATTTGTGTGAGCTTGTGTCTATAAAAGAAAACACAATGTAGTGGTTTTAGGTTGGGGGGTGAACATGCTAAGCAGGTTGGCTGTGATTATTGAGTCTTTCTGAAGAGTACATTTGTGAAGCATGGCATGGGATGTGCGGATTCATGCTTGGACACATGAAAGTGCATTGGAGGGCTTGATATTTTAGAGGTATTCATTTTAACTCTTGTATTTTCTTATGGCTGATTAATATGATGGAGTATGGATGCTTTTGGAGGCTGGGTTTTTCCCTCTTGAGGGTTTTCCTAGGGTAAATCTTGTGTTATCTTGTGGCTTGTCTGTTTGATCTTTGCATTTGACAAACTTGTATGCATGTTAATCTCTTTTGGTTTATGTGGGAAATGATTTGTGATTCTGGGTTTGAATGCTATATTTCCTAACAAGTGGTATCAAAGCTTTCATGGTTGAAGATCTTTTGCTATAAACCTGGTTTGAGAGTTTTTTGCAAAGTTGAAGCCATGGAAATGCATGTAGGATCTGAGGCATTACAAGGTATGAGACACAAGTTGCAGGTGTTTTTATGTAGATTTGGGGCTTTTGGGTTGTCAAGATTTGTTGAGTTTATTGCAGATTTGAAGTTTTCTAAAGTTGGGTGAAAAAGGGTTTCTTGGTTTGAGTTTTCATATATGGGTTTTGTTGAGGAAATTTCACAAATAATCTTTTGGAACAAAACGGACCTCATGGGTGGATTCAAGCTGGTTGAGAGACGAATTTTGGCATAAAATTCTACCTACTTTGGAAAAGTTGAAAAAAAAGGATTTTTTTTTTTAAAATTCCATTTTGCATGTGTAGAAAAAATCCCGAACTTGAATTATTTTTGTAGAAAAATCCTTTGTCGTTGTCTTCGGGTGAAAAATCATATTAAAAAATCCCTACAAAAGAAAAAGAGAAAAAATGTTAAAAATCATTTTGAAAAAAAAAAATCTATTGAAAAATTAAAAAAATATATATATATATATATATACAAAAAAGGAGGGAATTTGGGAGGCTGAAAGCCCCCGCGTACCTGCTGACCCTGGCCCACGGCTGAAGATGCATGGCACACTCGGTGTGTTCACACCGGGCACTACGGCGGCCTTCGGTCATTGGTAGTACGCTTGGCTCCAGCTGATAGGCTCTCCATGTTGGGGCAGCTGTGAAATTTTAAGCGCCGATAAACATTTTAAAATGTTTTTTGAAAACTTTCAAAATCTGCCGATTAAAACCACAATGCTAGATTTCAAAGAGATTCAAGTGGAATATAATGGTTGGTCGGGTCTGCCCATAGGGGCTGCAAATTTTTATTTTGGAAATTAAATCAGTTTTAATACCTATTTGAAATCCACCGCCATTCCACCACCAGAGCTCTGCCCGGGCGCCACCACAGAGCCACCAGTAGGGCAGATTGGAGAACTTTTATTCAAATGAGCATAACTTTCACTCACGGTGTCGGATTTTCAGCTTCTTATAGTCGTTGGAAAGCTGGTTCTGAGTACTACGCTATGTTATAGGTTTGGTTCTTTTATTTTGTCATTTTGACATGTTTTTGGAGCCTGAAAGTCAAATATTCTTGTTTGCACGGTTTTGGTCATATCATTTGCATACGAAATCAGATTTTTGATTTCAAAGATACATTGGAGAGAATTTGCAGTGTACTTCATAGTGGTTCAGATTGTTTATCAATTTGTGGTGTAGGGAATGTTTGGTACTTGTTTTATTGCTTGTAGGAGCTTGAGATTTGGGGTGTGATTGTGTGAGCATCTCGATGAGTCAAGAAGTGAAAAATTAAGGGAGTACATGTTTTATATGTTATTTACGATGCTACTACTGATTATCAGATTGGTGCTTCCTGGTATAGGTTTACAGGTGATTTTCAGAGTTAGGACTTTGATGGTGACAGATACATAGGTTGTCTTCGGTTTTGAGGACATGGTTGGACATGGTTTGAGACTCTGAGTCTTGTATGGGTGATATTTGACTGCAGGTATAGTGATGGCTATGTTTATGGTGCCATGTATATACAGGTACATTTGATGCTTTGGCACGACATGATCATGTATGTGGTGTTTGGTGGTGATATGGTTTGATGTTAGGATATTGGTAGTATCTTCTTGATGCTTATTTGGTTCCTTGACTATGATTACTCTTTTGTGGACATGGTTGGAAAATCAGATCAAAGGTTGATTTGGTGTTTGAGTCTTGATGTCTACATGGTTATCTTATTTGATATCTTGGTTTGCAGTTACTAATGTGATAATGAGTTTGCATGTTTTAGTGATTAGATCTATGAGTTATGCAGGTGTGTGGGTTGGCCACTCATTCATTTGTAGTGGGATCATTTGGATGTGGACTATCTATATCCACCAGGTTTGATTCATTGTTGTTGTAGATTTCATTAGTTGGCCTTGTTTGTGGTCATTTATGTATTGGTATGTTGTTTTGGAATTGAGAGGATGGATGTTTTGAGTACTTGATTAGTTGGTTCATGGGACTTGTAGCATGTGGTTTAATCATGATGTCATGATAGCTTGGTACATTCATTGGTTATACACTTTCAGTGGGAGCTTTTGACAGTGATGATTTCGCAGTGTTGGATTGGTTTGTGATGTTTTGATGGCGGTTGTATGTATCTTCTTGGCTTGGAGATCTTGGTTTACTTGTATGTTACTGACATTACAGTTGAGTGTGTGTAGTGTGTAGACCTAGATGATCTTCATGGAGAGGATGGTTGTCATGATGCCATGTGTAGCTCGTATCACAGTTTAGTGGGAGTTGTTGGCAGTGACATGGATGCATCATTGGTATGGTTATCTTCATGTGATTGGAGATATGATTTCTTGGTTTAGAGTATGATGGATATTATGTCATGGTTTACTCTTGATGCTAGCTTAGAGTTTTGGCATGATATGTGTTCTCTTGAGACCAGGATGTATGTATGTTATGGTGCATGTGATCTCCTAGGAGGAGATGGTTAGATCATATTGTCATGATAGGTTCCTGATTTTGCGGTTGGATCTTTGACATTGATCATGTGTGATTCTCTTTGTATTGATTACATTGATCATTTTCCTAATTACGTCATGATGGTGTTATGTTGCATTTGGAGTTTGGCATGGATTGATCGGTTATAGGTGCTCATGGATACTTAGAGATGTAGGTGATGGTTGGAGTTCTCTTGTGATTAGAGACATTTGCTTGAGACGGTTACTCTTTGGAGGTTTTAGTAGGAAGATCGAGGGAGCCTTCACCTGGATATGGACATGAGTTCATGATGGACCGATAGAGGAGATTGTTCTTGGAGTGAGTCATGATGACTTGGTTATCCTAGAGGAGCATTCTCATTCCCCACTCTTGCTCTACTCGGCAACTTATGATTTGAAAGGTATTTTCCCATTATATCTTTCAGATGTGTTATGTTTTGTGCTTTGGTTTCTCATAGGATTGAGTTGATTCATGGTCATTGATTATGGATACTCATTTGAGGATGTTTTAGCATGAGTTTATATGCTTTATCTTTCATAGATATGGATCTTAAGCTATGTTAGTTAGTTTTGGAGGCTTCATTTTCAGGGATGTTATGGCATGGTTATCTCCTTGTGTATTTGAGTTTATGAAATCATTCTTTGATGAGGACTATTAGGATATGGTTAATGGGTTGATTTCTAGTCAATGGGGATGGTTATCTATGAGTTTTATCTTCTCATTTTGAGAGGCTTACATCCATGTTGGCATTGTTACATTGATTTATATGTTGTACTTGATCTATGAGATTGAGTGTTATGGATGTTGTTGAGGCTTTTCAGTTGGGGTTGTTTAGGAGATCATACTTGACACAACGGTATACTTTTGAGGTGTTTGTAGAAGGACATTATGGTTTACAGGTTTCTCTCTTCATGGTTTCTCCTTGGATGTTCATGTTTTGGGAGGATGGTGACAACATGTTGTGAGAGATTATGCAGCTCTTGGGTTGTACATGTGGATCATTGCAATTGTTCTTGGTACTTCATGCTTTGATTTGTTTATCACACCTTGATGTATAGTGTGGATTGGTAGACTTGATATGCTTTGGCATTACCTATGCAATGGGAGTTTCAGGATATGTATGTTCTTGATTGATAGGTTTTATACAGGGAGCTTGGTTGCAGTTTACAGGTCGCATATGTTCTTGGCATGAGTTTACTGATGTATTGATACCTTGGAGGTATGGATGGTTGGATGTATTAACATGTGTTGTGGATGTTATTTCCGATCATGTGGGTTTTTTCTTCATGACAGCAGCTTGGTAGAGCCTTTGTTATCACTTGGATTTGGTGCTTGTTCTCATGGATTGTTACATCTTCGCCTTGGCATGTTCCTTTTCTTCCATAGGTGGCACATTGGAGGATGAGATGAGTTCTTGCTTGAGATGGTGGTCACTTTGTTCTTATTGCAGGTATCTTTTTGGAGCACGAGAGCATGTTACAGATTCATGTGGTTTCATGGATGGCTATGATGATGTATATCATGCATTGATCCCTTATTCAATGTATACAACAAGTGGGAGAATGTTGGGGTATGGTGGTGTACACCATTGCATAAAATGTTTTATCATATTATTGTAATTAAATAATTATTTAGTTGTGATGCACCTTGGTGGTGTGAATAATCACACTAGGTAATTATTTGGTCCCACGTAATGTTATTGTATTTGTAGACATGCAAATTTTACATTATGCATTCGATCAGGATCATTTATCAATTAAACTAGACATTTTCATTAGATCCATTCATCACCTTCATCCATTTAAATAATCTCATTGCCTAAGGTTATTTAAAATAAAAAAGCCATTTAAATCAAATCTTAAATCATTTTCCAAAGTCCAAAAAGTCAAA
This sequence comes from Sequoia sempervirens, assembly GCA_007258455.2. Classification (NCBI taxonomy): domain Eukaryota; kingdom Viridiplantae; phylum Streptophyta; class Pinopsida; order Cupressales; family Cupressaceae; genus Sequoia; species Sequoia sempervirens. Next base: position 4,015 of record VDFB02370390.1, on the reverse strand, counting down.
TCAGTTAATCAGCATTAAATCAGCATAATCATCATTAAATTAATCTAATCCTAATCTAAGGCTAATCCCATCCCACTTGCATTATCTAGACCTAGCCACTTGCACAATAAATCAATTTTATTGATTTATTAAAACAATCATTTTCCTCAACATGACAAGTCAAACAGGGCATTTATTGCTGTTTTTCCTTGTCCCCCTCTCAGCATTTATTGCAAATTTGAATTCAAATTTTCCCCCTCTTGGGCACTCTTCCCAAATCTTGCACACACATTAACTAATCACATGATGACAAGTGTCCTTATCTCATTGGCAGAATCTTAATCCCACATTGGTCCATCTTCAACACTTGGCATTTTGAAAATCTTTAAATACAAGCATCATCCTCAAGCAAATCCCTTCACAATCTCCACAATTTGATGCAAGGTCATTCTCTTTGAGAACTTATCTTGTCCATTTATCATCTCCATCATCTATAGCAATTTCATCATCTAAGCTTATCAATCAAGGATTGGAAAAGGGTCACTAGCACATGTGACACCAATCCACTATGAGATAGAGTTGGATCATGTCTTTTATATGCTTTTTTAAGTTTCTATTGTTCCATTTTATTACATGATTGACATGTTTCATTATTTCATAGGGATGTTAAAATGTTGTTCAAATATACATGGCCAGATTTAGCATCTAAGAGAAATGCATCATGACCTAGTGCTTTTTCATTGCAAAAGGGCTTAAAACGAACCTTAGAACAAACTTACTAGATTTAGTTTTGGTTTAAAATTGAACAAGGCAAACTTCACACTTGATTTTGGTGCTTAAAATGAAGTCATCATTGCTTTGAGGCTAAAACGAACAAGTGCTTGATTGTGTTATTTTGTCTTTTGAGTGCGTATCCTCTCCCCTTGCGCTTCGTGCGATCTAGGGTGCAAGAGAAACACTCAAAAATACATTTTATTGCTTTAAAACACTTCATTTTGGGTTTAAAAATTGAACATCTTGTGCGAGTGTGAGTAAGGGCATTTTCGTACATTTCTCTTTCTTTGTGCCATCAGTCGGTCGAGTTCTGGATTATTGTCTTTGCTTGCTTTTGTTTATCCTAGAGGGCTTGCCTTGGGGAAAAAGTACTCACCTAAGGGAATGACTCAACCGGTAACACTCTAAAGCCAAAAGTATTTCGAACGAGGATATAAATGTGGGTATTGGTTAAACGCCATAATCACGCGGTTGGCTCCGACAAGATGGATCCGGAAGGGGACTCTTGCCACGTTGGGTCAACTCCTACGAACGGAAAGTCCTTACTAGAACCTATGTGTTAGAATTTTCCAAAATCCTTAATCTGTTTGTTGGTGCAAGAACGGTCGTTCTGAAGCCGCCCCACAATTTTACGGCTTTTAGTAGAGATGGAAAGCATGCCATGGGAGTTTCACGGGTGTTGATGCTTATCGCCTGTGATAAGAGGAGTGCTGGAGGGGAGCCATGGGTCAAGCATCTAACCATCCAAAAGTAGTGGCGAAGGACTTGTCCAGCGGGGACTCAACAAACATTGCTCCATCACATCCTATAGGCTGTACTATTTTTGCTCTGGTTCGGTATTCAAAACATTTTGCAAACAAACATTTTAAAACATGATCATGCAAATTTCAAACCCCTCTTTGATAGAGCAAAATACCTTTTGATCTAATTTAAGTGTTAAGGTTTCCTACTGCGTCCCTTAGAGGTTTCTCATGACTTGAATTTATCGCCATTTGCTCTAACTAGGGCTAACCTAGGGAAATCCCTTTGCCTCCTACTTTCGAACTCCCACAACACTTTGTAAAGAAAAGGAATTTTGGACATAGGACATCTTTACATTTGAAACATAATCAAGAAAGTGTATTTGGTAAAATAAGTCATTAAAAAGCAGATAACAAATTGGACCCCACACTCTGTGTTTTGATATCTCTTAACATATTGGTCTCTTTGATTGTTTCCAGAGAAAAGTGTGTTCTTCAATACCTTGGCCTAGTAAACAAAGTCTCTAGTCTCTTAGGATCAAAAATCAAAACACTTCATTCAATTCCCAAACATTTATCAACATCATCCCACAAACAACTTTAGAGCTTTGAAAACGTCATTACCTAGACTTGGGTACATCTCCAAACCAAATCAAAATCATTTGTTTAGTTAGGTGTGTTTGGATGAATCCTTCCACGCACACTTAGTTAAATTATCACCTCTTTGAACAAGTTCATCCTAAAGATAACATCCAACATTTTAGGGTTTACAAGTTCATGATCCACATCAAACAATCAAAATCAATCCCTAAGTCTAGCATTGATTCAAAGTTCCTAAACGTTCATCACTCATATCATCCACCTTTCATCCTCCATATCATCATTGGTCCTAAGAATCTTAGAGGTCACTTTCGCAGTAAGGTCATAACACAAGAGGAACATGGAATATACATTTGATCCATACATCTTGAGTAATCTAAATCAATTGAATCCTCAAAGCCTTTCATTTCCTATCAATTATCAAAGTCCATGCATAGGATCATTGCCTTCGACAAATGTCAATGGTACAACAAGTGTGGGTATGCCCAATCTGAATTTTGGAACACATCTCCCCATGATAGATTTCAATCAAAGTCCAAACTTACAAGTCTATCCTCCAAACAATCAATACATGAGTCTTCAAACGAGCAACATCATTCCACCAAATCCCTACAAACCAAATGTGGATGTACCAAATGCATTTTTTCGAAACATGAATCCTAACTCAGAAACCTTTGGAAAAATGATTCCCAATACCAACATTGTTCATCCTATCATGCCAAATCAGAACATTATCCAAAGTCAATTTTCCCAAAATCCCATTCAAAAATCGCAAGCATGCATGCCAAAACTACTTGAACACAAGCCAAATCAACTATCTCAAGTGAGTCAAAATCAAAATCAAGAACAAATTTGGCGAGATCAAATTGCGTAACTTTCCAAAATAGTTGAGGCATTGCGCCAAGGGCAATCTCCACCACCATTATCAACATCATTCATTGGTTTAGGGATTCCCCCTTTACCTAACACCAATCACGCCACCCAAATCAATCCACATAACGCCAATAAAACCATCACGACAAATCCTTTGAATATACCATCGACATCACACCAATGGATGGTATCTAATCAAACAACAACATTGATCCCAAATCAAAATACGGTCTCCCAAGGGCCTATCACCTCGGTCAATCCAACCATCACTATCCCTTCAATCATTCCAAACACCACTATCACACCCATTACATCTCAACCCCTCACTACCATGATCGCTCCGAGCGTATCTCAAACACTTGTCACTACATCCAACACAATTTCAATCCCACCACCACCACCATTGCGACTAAGCCAAGTAAGCAATGACAATGCTTCATTCAAAGCATACCAACAATTGCTCCAACAATATGAAACAATTCGGCAAGCGCCTATAGCCACGCACGCTTCTCAAGCTTCACAGCAAAATCAAGCTCAAACATCGCTGCAACAACAACAAGCAACACAAGCTCAACAAGTGCAACAATCCTTTCAAGTTTCCCAAGCCTCTCAAGCTACCCAACCAACACCAGCACAAACACAAAAGATGACAACTATTGAAAACAAGGATCAAGATCAATCCATCACTAAGCACACGTTTACTTCATCCAATGATCAAATCAACAAATGTCAAGAGTCACTTTTGAATCACGATCAAAATCCACCAACAAAACTCGACAATGAGCCAATTCAAGAAATATCAACATCACTTGATGCTATGGTCGAAGACATTCATAATCTCTCCACCACAATTGTCGAAAACAATGATCAAAACCTCTCCATCGAGGAGCACATTGAGGATGTATCTACACAATCCGATGATCAACTCACCATACATCAAGACCCACTTTTTAGTGATCTCTTCAAGGAGTGTTAGGATTATTTGATCCAATTGACATAATGCACAATCAATTCACCTATGATCATGTTGAAAATGTCTCTACATCGCC
>VDFB02370389.1:0-30474 GCA_007258455.2 Sequoia sempervirens | reverse complement strand
CAAATTCCACTTGATGAACTATTCTCCAACATGACACCCACAAAAACCCTCCTTTTTAGCAAGTTTCATGGGGGTTTATTGAAAATGGGTACTCCATACTCCTAGCACTCTTTCCAATGCTTCATTATTAAGCAAGTTTTTGAATCATACCCTACTCCAAAACTCTCATTTTGGCATAGGCAGGGAGGATGCTGGCATAGGTTGTGGAATTTGGCTTCACACCTGCTAATTGAAAGAATATAATCTACACAACCTTCACCATGCAATAACAATTATGCTTGTCATCATTGTTCTACTTTAATAATAAAGCAGAAACTCATTATGGAAAACTCTTCAATGTTACATATATTTTATCACTTACTTTCATCAAAAAAGTATATGGTAAAATCTTCAAAATAATCTACAGACTATGTACTATAGAAAGAAGTAGAAGTTACAGATACTTCTAGGGAAAAATCTCTCCCTAAATTCCAATGAAGGCACACACACATTGACTAGCCACCAAATCCTTGGCCAGATATTTATTAGAACACTATAATTTGCAGAGTTCAACAATAGTTACATCGAGCACACTACAATTAACATGTATCTATTGACCAAGACCTGACCGAAGAATTACTTGCATTGGGATTCCTTATATGTCAATATTTTTTAGTACAAGCATCAATACATATCCAACAATTACCCAGGACCTATAGGATAAAATGGGTCTACATTATACTAACTTTAGCATAAAAGGATAAATGAGGGACCAAGAGATGATAGTCATAAGAATGCCAAATTCAAAATCAATATATTCAAATATTTGAATTTCTCATTCAAATTCTAATCACTATGCCCTTGAGGGCCGCATTGAGAGGATTGAATTCTGAACATCAACAAAATTATTCATCCAAGATAAATTGGTATAGAATTAGATATTAGACTTTGTATTACATGAAAATTTCTTAAAGCCTTTTGCAAAATCCTACACAATAATGATAATAAGTTATTTGTTTATAGAAACCAATCAGCACAACAGGAGGAAATAATTCAACCCTACTATTCAGACCAATAAGCATCCTATCTCATGCAAGTCAACATATATATCACTCTAAAAAATAGAGACATAGAGTATGCCAGATTTAACCATAGAAATTTGAAATCTGAAAAAATTAAAAAACCTCTAATGTGCTTTATTATTAAGAAAGTTTCTGACTCATACCCTACTTTAAACCTCCCATTTTGGCAGAAGTGGGGAAGATGCCAACATAGGTTGTGGAATTCGGCTTCACACCTACTAATTGCATTTTCTTGAAATTTTTTAAAGCCTTTTTAGCAAATCTATTTTGTGCATATCCTGCAATCATCGTATTCCATGAGATGACATCTCTTTTAGGCATTATGTCAAACAGTTCACATGCCTTTTCTATGCTTCCACATTTTGCATACATGTCTACTAGGGCAATTGCAACTACAACATCTGACAAAATTCCTCTATTATTTATGCTTTGGTGGATGTTCATACCTTGTTCCAAAGCCCCCATTTTGGTACAGGTAGGGAAGATGTTGGAAAAGGTTGTGGAATTTGCCTTTATACTTGCCAATTGCATTTTCTTTAAAGTTTCTAAATTTTTTTCAACAAATCCATTGTGTGCATATCCAACAATAATTGCAGTCCAAGAGATGACATCTCTTTGAGGCATTTTGTCAAAAACTTCACATGATTTCTCTATGCTTCCACATTTTGCATACATGTCAACCAAAGCATTTCCAACTATAATATCAGATGAAAATCCCCCTTCTACTATGCTTTGATGGATGTCCATACCCTATTCCAAAGCTTCCAGTTTGGAATAGGCAGAGAGGATGCTAGCAAAGGTTGTGGAGTCTGGATTTAAACCTGCAAATTGCATTTGCTTGAAATTTTCTAAAGCCTTTTCAATAGATCTAATTTGTGTATATCCTGCAATTATTGCAGTCGATGAGACCACATTTCTTTGAGGCATTTTTTCAAACACTTCAAGTGCCTTGTTTATGATCCCACATTTAGCATACATGTTGGTGCAAGAGCACCTAAGATTCCATTTTCAAATTTGAAAACCATTACATCTTAGTAGGTCATTTTAGCATTTGAGGAGGTCATTTTATGTTAATTAGGTCTTGTGAGACCATTCACTATGAATTAGGATGATTTTAGAGTCAACTAGTTGATATTAAGATAGAAAGAGACTTGTGTGTTCAGTGTTAAACCTATGCATTGAAAGGGAAAACATAAAATTGGTTTCAACATTAACTAATTACAAATTCATGACCTTACATGCAGTTGTTGATAATTAATGCATTTCTAAAGTTCTACATGAACTGAGAATGTACCAAACCAAACATTAGTAAACAAGGAAAAAACTGAAGGTGGTGATAATTTATTATGACTATAAATCAGTTGGTTAGTATTTCAATTTCTTGAAATAAGAAATATAAATATTATGTGCTACTAAAAAAACATTGAAAATTTTGGAAAAGTTGTATACCTCTTTTTTGTAGAGGAGAAATTTTTACCTTTTAGTAAAACTAATTTAAATTTTCATTGATTTTGTATAATGTAATAGCTTGAAGGAAGAGTAATCATAGCAATTGTCCCCTATTTTTTGTACAATTTAAGAGAAAACATCCAAGAGTAGTCATAGCAACTATTCCCTGTTTGTGTACAATTTAACAGTAGACATCCAATTGTGTAGGTCAAACCCTCATGCCAAATATGTTGAGGTTAGACTTTTGGGTTGGTTTTATAGAATGTAATAGAAAAAATCTAATTGGATAGGGAAAACCCTATTGCCATATCTGCATAGTGAAATTGGGCTATTTTTATACAATGTAATAGCAAACATCCAATTGGGTAGAGAAAAAAATCTTTCCAAACATATAGAGGTGAAAGTATTGGGATATTTTTGTACAATGTAACAAAAAATACATAATTGGCTAGGGAAAACCATCTCAGATATGGAAGGAAGAGACTATTGAGTTTTGTTGATTGCAAATTCAGAATTGTCTGGCCTTAGGTAACCAATTTGATTTGAACCATGAGCCTCACCAAAAAATCTTACATAAGTGTAAGTCACTATGGGTTTGATCACTCCAGAAGTGTGTGATGTGCTATTAAAAGCTAAAAGTGTAGATGGATTTATGTTCACTTTTAGTGAGCCCTCATCCAACATTTATAGCTGGGGTTAGGTCCCATAAACTAATATAAAAAAAGAACACACTAATGGATTTTCTGGCTTTAGATTTCCCATATTTTTTTGGTGCTCTATGTTGCTAATATTTAAAGCACCCTTGAGGAAAAAAAGAAAGATACAAAAGAAATTGATTACAAATAAGCTTTACCCAATAGTATAATTAGTCACTACTCATAGCTTAAGGCACAAAATGTTCAAAAGAAAAATCATTCCATGAGTTCTACCACTGTGCCATGCTATACCATATCAATAATGGCATCCTACTTCATTTCCCCATAAATGAAACCGACCTCCTCATGAAAAAAAAGAAAATAGAAAAAAGAAGGAAAAATACAACACATATACATAAAAAATTGTGACAAATGAGGAAGAGAAAGAGTTTATGAAGGAAAGTTGTAGTCAGCTTCCAATGAAAAAAAATAAAGGCACTTATGAAAGTGCAGAGGAGTCTTTGGAGACTCATTTCAGGCTTATGAGACAAAACCTCATTATGCCTACAGGCAGGCTATGAAATATCTAAGAAGGAAAAAATTAGACAATTTCAACTACAATGTGCTCACAAACATACATATATAAACTAGTGTAAAAATAGTGGGCATGAGAGAAGAAAATTCAGGTGTGTGGTAATGGTGTTTTAGAATTCCATAGCTTAGATGAACATGTTTTCTAAATTGCAGAATCCTTATCTTTCTGAATTAGGTCTCCAATAGTTCAGCTCCTCCTCTAGGAGTGGAAATGCTAGAATCATTCAAACTTTTATTTCTTTTTTTAACATGACTATCCTACACCTTATTAGAAGAATGTTTTCCTCTTGTTGTAGCACATAGGTTCCACAAAAAATATAATTTTCCTTTGCTTTAGTAATATATTTAATACCTACAGCAGGGAGAGTACGCTTGAATAGAATAATTTAAATTAGATTTCCCCAAATAGGGAAATTATCTCCACACCTCTCAGGCATTTTTCTTTAGACTAAACCATACCATATAACTATCATTCAAATTCCCTTTCATTAAAGTAGGATTAATAAAATAGAATAGGGGAATGAAATTTTAGACTTGATGTAAAACCTAAAAAATTAGGAAACCCAGAGGGAATATGTCAAACAGAAAGAGAATGAATAGTCTCAACAGAGCAGGGGCATTGCATAAGAAACATCAAGATTGTTGCATCTCTTTATATTCAACCATGTAGAACCTATAAATTAAGAAAGGTTCTTGGAATGTACTTACACTTGTCACAATGTGACAATGTGCATGGGATGAATCAACGTGAACAATTTAAATGCTCTAAAATTGGAAAATAGAAAAGAGAAAGAAGATAGAAGAATGGAAAAACTATTAATTAGCTATGATATCAATACTAGTACAAACTCTTCATTTTTGTGCCTGCAAATGGTCTTGCATCATCCAATAAACCTAATAAGAAGAAAAACATGGTTTGCAAGATGCGAAAATGGTTTTCTCTCATCTTGCAAGAAGATAAAACATAAACCATAACAACCACTGTGAAAAAAGATATCAGGAAAGACTTCATCAGAGAAACATGGGCACATTGATGGGAATCATTGTGTGGTCTCTCTAATATGAAAAAATACAAAGAGAACATGATTGAAGATTCTATCAAAGGGAGAAATGAATATCGGTGGGAAAAAAAGCTCAATTCCTCTGATACTTCGATAATACTTAGGCACATAATTCATCGGCGAGAGAAGTAAATTCTGATGGGACAAAAAGCTCAGTCCCTCTGATACACCAATAAAACTTAGGCACATAATTCATCGGCGGGACAAAAAGATGAATCCCTTTGATACTCCAATAATACAAACAAAGCTTACAATGTTAGGGTATGTTTCATAGTGCTTCATTAATTCAAATATTTTGAGAGCATCCTTGCAAAATCCATTTTGTGCATATCCTGCAATTATTGCATTCCATGATATGACATCTCTTTGAGGCATTCCATCAAAGAGTTCGCGCGCCTTGTGTACATTTCCATATTTTGCATACATGTCTAACAAAGCATTTCAAACCATAATATCTGACAAAAATCCCTCATCTATTATGCTCTTATGGATGTTCATACCCTGCTCCAAAGCTCCTATTTTGGCACAGGAAGGGAGGATGCTAGTACAGGTCATGGAATTTGGCTTCACACTTGCTAATTACATTTGCTTGAAATTTTCCAAAGCCTTTTCAACAAATCAATTTTGTTGATATCCTATAATCAGCTCATTCCATGAGAAACAAATTTCCTGGAGGCATTCTATCAAATAGTTCACGTGCCTTGTCTATGATTTCACATTGATATCCACTTTCGATTATGAGTTGATGGATGTTCATACCCTTCTCGAAAGCTCCCATTTTGGCACAGGTAGGGAGGATGTTGGCATAGGTCATGAAATTTGGCTTCACACCTGCTAATTGCATTTGCTTGAAAGCTTCTAAATCCTTTTCAACAAATCCATTTTGTGCATATCCCATAATCATTATATTCCATGAGATGGCATCTCTTTCATGCATTTTGTACTCAAATTATCTTGGAATTGATTAGGTTTTTATAATTTTTAAAATTGATTTAGGGAGGAATGCATAGGAAAATATGTACCTTAAAAAATCTCTATATATCATGATTTTTCCAAAAAATTTAGTTAGTGTTGAGTTTCCATGTTGAGTTTGAGGTTGAGCCCAATGTCTATGTTAAGTTCGATTTTGGTAAATATGATATAATAGTTGGTGCCTCCCATGGATTTCATAGTAGACATGACACTAAAAAAATACTCCTTGGTCTCCTCTCCTAGAGAGAACAAAGGTGGTGGTCTATTTGATATTGTAAAATATGGTGGTTAGTCTCAATTCAAATGGGAGCATACTCTCAATTGGCCAAGAGGAATCCACAATTCGTTATAGTCTCCAACAAAATGGTGTGGCCTTGGGAAAAAACTGGTCCATTACTAAAACACAAAATCCATGATATATGGTAAGGATTCGCCATGTATCTTTTGTAGTGATTTGTGGGAAATGATTTGAGATTCTTCCATGAATAGTTGAGTTCAAAGATTTTATGAGGAGAACCCCTTATCACATGTTTCTCTATTGTGAAAGTGGCGCAACAATTCCAATTTCCAAGTGAAATGTTAATTGTAACAATTCTTCATGTCTCATTCACTTTGTGCTATTTAATTATTTTCTTTGCTTTAGGTCAATCATCTGTTTTCAATTTTATGATGCTAAGAATAAACCATTTGATGAGTTTTATTAGAGGCATGGAGTATGCTAGCAAAGGTTGTGGAATATGGCTTTACACCTACCAATTGCATTTGCTTGAAAGTTTCTAAATCCTTTTCAACAAATCCATTTTGTGCATATCCTACAATATTGCAATCCATAGACCATAGTTTAACATGATATCAAAACACAACAACTAAGATCTTCCATATTGATGATTGGAATGTACCATTACCTGTGAGGGAGTTACCAAAATATTTCAATACACTTACATCAATGATTTTAAGTATCTTGGACCTATCAATGGTTGTAGGTACCTTAATTACACTAGTTATTAGGGTGTTGTTGATCCACACCTGTGTTAGGTTGTTGTTCTATTTTTTTTTAGTTGATTTATTTAATTTTGATGTGTTCCAATAGCTACAAAAATGACTAGTATTAGTCTCAAAGTGAGTGATCAACTTGAAGGTACTTCCAATTTTACACCTTGAAAGTGCAATTTGTAGATGGTATTAGAAGTTTATTTTTGGGTCTATGTTAACACCAAGGTTGCACATTCTACAAATATTCTCCGGTTGCTTGAATATAACAAGAAGATAGCCAAAGCATAGTGAATCATCTTAGGTTACAAACAGATCGAGTGCTCAAGAATGGTGTTAACTATTATCAGATACTTGCAATAGTTGTACCATCCATTGTAATTTGTATCTACTATTTTTTTCACAAAAATATTAATGAGTTACACCATGCTATTCTAGGTAACATTATTATTTTCTTTTCATTATATCTTTGTATAAATGGTTTTCTATTTCAGTTGATTTAGGACAACTACTGATAAATTGAAATTCTTGATCTGAGTCTATGATATGGATTTTATTCTCAATACTTGTAATTGATGTTGTGAAAGATGCAGTTGATTGACCTTGCCGTGACTTTTTTTGGTGGTGTTTTCTAGATGGCATATCAGTTGAGAACAACTTATCAACCTCTAGTACTAAACTTTAGTCTTATCTTTTTTTCTCTTCCTGATTAATGACCATTTTGGTGGCAAGCTCTTTATTTATTGTTATTATTTTATCATTGATGATTCAAATTAGCCTTCTAACTGGTATGAGGTTGTTCCAAAAATTTGCTAACATTACAGGGAGGGTTGAGTGTCATGGCAATGAACATTTCATGAGGGAAAGTCATAAAATCTTTCAATCCAGTGGACATAATTCATGTAAGTGCAACATCCTATACTTTTTGTTAAAATCATTAGGGGAGGTTTCCCTTTATTTATAACCTATGGAAATTTTACAAGGTGTAGAATATACAAGAATACTTGCATTCATATAGAAACCAACTATTAGATCAATTATTCAATAACATGCTATCTTAATAAAACAACACCATATAGAGAAATAATGAAAGATTTTCTCTTGTATTTGACTTTTCTGAGTTTTTGATGTGCAAATTTTGAAATCTTATTGTTATGCCTTGCATAACCACCCCATTTTTTTTACTTTGGAACAAAATGGGTCCCCCTTTTGTTTTGTTTTCATTGCCTTTGGTTGTTTGGTTGGGTCTTAGCAGTTATTTTTTTTTTCCTCCTAAGTCTGTCTTTTGTTCTGTCGGAGCCGAGTCTAGGGCTAAATCTGAACATTGAACTCTTTCAAGGTTTCTGGTTCATTTTCCATCCTGACTCCGACTCCGCTTTTCTTTTTGTTTCTTCTTCATTGGTTGTTTTCAACTAACATTTGGGTTGGTCCTTTTCTCTTGTTTGTTGGTCATTTTCCTTTGGTTATGTGTCTCATGCCTTAGGAATTTTCCTTTACTCCTTGGGCCTTTTCTTTTTTTTTCTGGCGGACGCAGAATCGGGACTGAAACAGAACTTGGAATTCCTTCCAAGTTCTGATTTTTGTTCCTTTCCCAGTTTCGGTTCTGCCTCTTTTTTTTTTCCTTGGACGTTTTTGGTTTTGTTCCAGTGGATGCAAAACCGGGAATGAAACCGAACTCTGGTTCACTTTTGTAAGTTCCAGGTTCTGGTTCCACCTATCTTGTTCTTTTTTCCTTTGTTCCTTTTGTTTTTTCGTGGGGTGCTTTCTCCCCTTCTTTTTCTTCCTCAACTTTTTCTTCATTGTCCCTTTGAGTGTTGTCAAAGGTGGGGTTGGGAAAAAATCTGAACCTAAAACTTTGAAAAAGTTTCAGGGTCGGATTTGGTTCCAGTCTCGGTTCCACCGGGTTTGTTTGTTTTTCCTCTGGTTCCTGATCACTCAGTCAGTTGGTTGGGTTTTTTTTTTTTTTTTTACGTTACCTTTTGTGGGGTTAGAGCCAAAATGACACGATGAATGTGAAGTTAGCAAATAGTTTGTGTTTTTCCCCCATTCCGACTCTGGTCCCAGTTCTAGTTTCATTTTGGTTCCTCCCCCGCTAGTTTCGAAGGTAAGTTTGTCTCTGGTTCGGATTTGGTTCTGCCTCCGCCATAGTTGGGTTTCTTCTTGCTAAGGATATATAAAAGGGTAAGACAAATGAGGGCATGTTTTATACTTTAGAGGACTAATAAAGGTATTGTTTTGCAAGATTAAATCATGTTGAGAATATCTAAGTCTATTGGAAACCGTGCCTCAACCAAATTTGGCATGAAACTCCTAAAGGACCAAAGTCGGTGTGACATTCTTTTTGTCTGGCTGACTAGCAGCTGTGTAAACTTTGGAATGCTCAGGTCATCGAGACCTTGTTACTATCTTACCGACTGAGGTTATCTCTAAGACATTTCGGTCACTGTGAGTTTTCTATCTTTCTCTCCACCCGGGGAGAACTCTCGCCAGCAGTTGTTCACAAGGTTGTCATTGAGGAGACTCTTGGCTGAAAGATTTGCATTCGCTATGATGTCCTGTCAATGGGTGTTGGTATTGCCGATGGGTATATGTGTCTTCGGTGAGACTCTTGGCGATAGGTGGTGTCAGAGAAAGGTGGTGCTCTTGCTATCATGTCTCGCCGATGACTGTTGGTCTTGCCAAGACTTTTTGCCGAAGGGTTTACACTCGCTATGACCTCATGCCAACTAATGAAGTCTCGCCGATGGAAGGACTCTTCACTATGATATGGAAGCTTGGATAGACCTTGCTCTAACTTTTTGGTCTCGCCGAGACTCTTGGCTGAGTAGTTTACTCTTGAGGGTTCCCTATGATGTCTGGCCAATAGCGATAGTCTAGGCGACAATCTTGGATGGCGGAATAACTCTTGAGGGCTCGCTATGACCTCTTGCCGATTGTGTTTGTCTCGTCGACATGGGAAGACATCGGTATGACTCTTACAGCCCGCTATGACTTCTTTCCAATAGTAATGGGTCTGTTGTGGACTTCGGTGAGACCTCTTGCCGAAAGCGGTAGTCTGGCCGATGGTTTTGGATATCGGTATAACTCTTGGGAGCTCGCTATGACCTCTTGCCACTCGTTATGAACTCTTGCTGACAGGGGAACACTTCGGCATAAAATTGAGGCTTGCCAAGACTCTTGCCGACTTGTTGATCATGTTGATGGATGTGTTCATTCTGGGCATCACCGAGACTCTTGGCCGAATGGTTTGCACTCCCTGTGACCTCTGGCTGATTGCGATAGTCTGGGCGACAATATTTGAAATCAGTATAACTCTTGCCACTCGTTATGAACTCTCACCGACAGTTGTAAGTTATGCTGATGGCTGCTATGGAGCATTATAAGCATTGGGGAGACATGGCTAGTGTCTCACCGACATGCAATATTGCTAGAATAACTTTTGACTACCTGAAAATCTTACGTGGTGTCTTTTCAACCAATTAGAGGAAGCTAAAGGTGAACCAGTGGCAGTTGGATTGTTACAACTAGTCTTGTGAGGAAGATCAACAGAGCATAGATGACATGGATCTACTTTGAGATCGAGGGTGATCTATCGGCTTGGTGAATAGTGGTGCTCATCTGCTGATGTAGAGAAAATTACAGGAAGATATGGATAGAGAAGAAAAGGCCGCGAGTTTCAATGATAGTTGGGATGTCGGCTGGAAAAAGCAGATCGACATTAATGACAATACTTCAGAACATTCAAAGTAGCTCTGGAAAGAATTTCGAGGGTGGACACGGGGGCCAGAAGTTAATGCAATGGTTGCAAAAGATATGAAAGGTCATCCCTGGAACTATCTCTCACCGACATGAGTAGGGTATGTGCATTAAATGCATCCTTGACTTTATTCAAGCTCTTCTAGGGCCGACTCTGCTGCAAACTGACATATATTGTAAACCCTAAAACGAGGCTGATTTTTTTTGGAAGGCACGTGTATATATGGAATTTTGGCCTCTTTGTAAAGAGGAGAGAGATAGAGACATTTTAGAAGATACATAAATTTTAGAGACACACGTAGAGAGATATTTTCTTTTGTTAAGAACTAGCAAGTTAGGGTTAGAAGGTAGAGAAACTCGAGAGTAGAAGGTAGTGATGTATCTTTCAAGTTTTCTTAGTGTAGATGGAGATAATCTAAAGACATGGGTTTTCTATACACTGGTGATTGTGCCAGATTTGTAAATGTTTTTTATCTGTTTCACCAACAGTAGAAGAAACCAGATTTAAATCTACTTCATATTGTGCTCCAAAATGGTATTTATCTTGGGTTAATTATTTGATTTGGAAAGCTTTCAAGGAAAGGAATTTTATCTTATGTTTTGTTTAAATGGTGATTTGCAATCTGCTGTTAAAGTTTACACTGTGAATGAATGAAATTGTGTTAATTGAAAATTGATTTTATTCTGCAGTTTTAGTTTAGGAATTCCTTGGAAGGAAACAAGTTTGATTACTTGGATGAATTAACATTCTCTTCAGTTCCAAAGCTTTGATCTATCTTTTTCTATTTCTTTAAAACCCCCAATTAAAGTAGGTTTAATGTTTGATCTTATAACAATCTAGAAGCTCAACACCAGCAAGCCCATTGAACATTATAGTTACATCAACCATTGAGTGAAATCAGTACAATCGTGAACCAATTAATAGGACCTTGGGAGTTAGGTATCCATGTGTTATCTTTCTCTTTTAGGAGAAACAAAATAGCAATATTCTGTTTACATGTTGTTGTGCTATTTTGACCATCAACACTTATTTTTAGGCTACAACTCCAAATTGGAGAAGTGAAAGGTGAATACCAGTGAGTAAGAGTTTGGAGGAGCCAAAAGCTATTAGAAACCAAGATCTAAAATGCAAACCAGAAAATCACCTTCCATAGAAGAGAAAAACAAAAAAGTAGAGATATTGCAAAAGGATGTGCAACATAATATTATTCAGGAATTTAAAAATTACAAGATATGATTTTCTTTATAAAAGAAAAGATGCATAACCCTGATCTTATCTTGAGCAACAAGATAGCTCAATAAGATAAAGATGAGAATTAATTAACCTAGGAATTAAATATTACCTAAGTAAAGTTATGCAAGTGTAATTAAATATTAATTACACTAACACCCCCCCATAAGTGCAAATTAGGGAGACTAAAAAAGCATGCACCTAAATGCTAAGAGGAATGCAAGAAAGCATGAATGGGTCCCAACAACAAGGCCTAATCAAGTACCCAAGTACAAATGCAATAATGAAGTAGAGAAGGAAAACCCAGTGGGACAAAACCCCCCTACAATGATATGACTGCTGCAAAGAAGCACTAGAAGAACACGGTGGAGTAACACTAGAACCACAATATAACAAGCAAGGAAAGATACTTTTGTCTACAACTGAAACTAAAAATAGAATCATAAGAATGTGACAGCAGACCCGATGCCACAGAACACTGGAAAACTCACAAACTGGAACAACCCTGGAATTTGTGAAGCAATAGTAGATGATATGATGACATAATCTAGAAACCATGTATCTTGATGCCGATGCTAAAATGTGACCAAAAATCTTCCATAGGAATAATTACCATGAAGACTCTGGAATATTAACCATAAAAACATGGCCCTCAAACTGAGAAGGATCTGAACCAATGCAGATCAAGAAACATAAACTCTCAACTAAAGAGTGAACTAATGAATCTGATATGTGTCAAGCTATGACAAGAAATGTGGCCAAAAGAAACTAGGAAACTAGATAACCCATACGAGTTGCCAACAAATCAAGATGAAGATGGAGATCAAAGTGAAAAACTACACTCTAATCAGATTATTATACAAGAAACCCCCCTGATGGAACTTTATCTTAGTTTATTTATTACAATAACCCAACAATTGTAAAAGGAGAGAATGTTAAATGTGCATAAACAGAAAATAAGATGATGTGGTACTGAAATGAAGTGCAAATACTCAAGTTTCACCTTTCCAACTACCAAAACATCCAAGTAATCTCCAAAACACTCATCGAGACAAATATGGAATAATGATAAACTTGGGACAAATACAGAAAAAAGTGCATGGACAGAAAAATAGAGCTCCTAAATACCTTTCCAACACCGCAAAGAAGACGAAAATCAGAGATCGTGGAAAAAAGTTATGAGCTCAAAAGCCAAAAATGAACATCTGACTTCAAACAGAAATAAATGAATATAAATATAAAAATACTAAAAAATAACACCACTAGAAAGTGTTCGAAACCAGCTTTTCAGCGATATCTCGTTTTCCTGATTTTGATACCGTATGCCCAAGTTATGACCAAAAGAAAAAAAACTACTCCTTGAAGGAAAACTGGGGTTAGGAGGGGGAAAAGAGGGCTGTACAGTCGATGACATCATGCTGACATCAGCACTTCACGGGAAAAAAATTGAGGCCCATCTGGCCGTCGGGGAAAAAAAATGCCACCCCTACCAGAAAAAATTTGACGGTCGTCGGTATATTCCATGCTAGATCAGAATATTCTGGGTTCACCTGAATATTCCCTAGTTGGAAGAATATTTCTTTGGTCGGTGGTTGATCTAGGTGCTGGCCCCCAGTTCTGCATATGAATGGGGTCTAGCAAGCAGAGCCCACAGGGGCTATGTGGGAGCCGGTGGCAGATGAGTTGGGCGTCACTCGGTGGTTGCCACTCCTGGTGGTTGTCGGGTGGCGCGGTGGTGGTGCTCGGCATTTATAACTGGAATCACCGATGGTGGGCACAAAAAACCATATTTTTTGAATTTTTTTTGGAAAATCGTGCCTTGGGAAGTGAGCTGGGGAGGCCGTATGGCCTCCTTGGCAAATTTTTTTGCCTCAAAAATAACTTTCACCAAAATCGACGAAAGGAAAGGAAATTTTAGGGTTTTTGGCCACTGCGAACGCGATGGTTACCTCCGTTTGTGCCCAAATTGCTCCAAAAATTTGGATAACCCCAGATCTTGCAAAAAAACTTTGAGCTTAAAACCCTCACAGATCTGGCAAACGATAGCCAAAATCTGCAAAACAAAAGTCAATCCTGACTTTTTCCAACACTCTGAATCCAATGGTGAAGCCCGATCTAGTCCAAAACACCTCATAGATGAACTCAAGGCATGATACCCTTGAGGAATCCCGAATGACCTTTGCAATGATTTTCTCAAAAATTTGAGAAGGGGCTGAAAATCAAGGCTCTGATACCATGTTAGAAACCAAAATTTGAAATGCAAACTAGAAAATCACCTTCCACAGAAGAGAAAAAAAATGCAAAGATATTGCAAAAGGATATGCAACATAATATTATTGAGGAATTTAATAATTACAAGATATGATTTTCTTTATAAAAGCAAAGATGCATAACCCTAATCTTATCTTGAGCAACAAGATAGCTCAATAAGATAAAGATGAGAATTAATTAACCTAGGAATTAAATATTACCTAAGTAAAGTTATGCAAGTGTAATTAAATATTAATTACACTAACAAAACCAATAGCAGTGAGAAAGCTGTGGATTTGCAAGGGGATTAAATGGGTTGTTGCCCTTCCAAAAGGATTGCAATTAAGGAAGGGGAAAATAGTATAAGTATATGAAAATAGGAGTATTTTGTTTATGTAGTTTCTGTAAGTTGTACGGTGTCACTAAGACATTGATTGTAACCAATGAGATTTTGATTTTCCAATGAGGCTTAATGAAGTAAATTTTCAGAGTGGTTTTTTCTCAACTCATAAATACTGTGTTATGGATCCTCTTGATTTGTAATCTGTTTGTTTGTGTTTGTGTCTGATCAATCATATTTGTTCAAGCATTTTAGTCTTCATTTCATGGTGTTTTCTAACATTTGAATATCTGTGATACATGAAGTTTATATGTATAAATCTTTGAGGATTAATTAAGTTCTAGATTTGATTTGTAATGACTAAATATATGAATAAAGTAATGACTAAATACATGACTAAATTAATGATTAAATATATGACTAAATATATAACTAAATTAATGACTAAATATATGACTAAAGTAATGACTAAATATATGACTAAATAATTGACTACCATGACTAAATAAATGACCAGTTAACAACAATCAATGACTAAATAAATGACTAAATTAATGACTAAATCAATGACTAAATAAATGACTAAAATAGTTTAGTCATAAATTTAGTGGTGTTATAAATGAGTACAAATAAACCACTAAAATAGTCACATGACTAAAATTAATGACTAAATATATGACTAAATAAATGACTAAATAAATGATTAAATCAATGACTAAATCAATGACCAAATCAATGACCAAATTAATGACTAAAATCAATGACTAAATAAATGACTAAAATTGTTTAGTCATAAATTTAGTGGTGTTATAAATGGCCACAAATAAACCACTAATAGTCACGTGACTAAAGTTAGTCATTTATATGCAATTTTTAGTAGTTTATTTAGTCATATATTATTGTTTGTGTACTAGTGGGTTTATGGCTTAAGGTTTAAGGGTAGAGGGTAGAGGGTAGAGGGTTGAGCGTTGAGGGTTAATGGTAGAGGGTAGAGACAGAGAGACAAAGAGAGAGAGAGGGTTGAGGGTTTAGGGTTTATAGTTTAATGGTAGAGGGTTTAATGGTTTAGGGTTTAGGGATTAATGGTTAAGTGTATAGGGTTTAGGGTTTAGGGATTACGGTTTATTGTTTAAGGGTTGAGGGTGTAGGGTTGAGAGAGAGAGGGGGGTTGAGGGTTTTAGGATTTTAGGGTTTAATGGTTGAGGGTTGAGGGTTGAGGGTAGAGGGTAGAGAGAGAGAGAGAGGGTTGAGGGTTTTAGGGTTAAGGGCAGAGGGTAGATGGTTTAGGGTTTAGGGTTTAAGGGTTAAGGGAGAGGTTTAGGGTTTAGGGATTATGATTTACGGTTTAAGGGTAGAGGGTGTAGGGTTGAGAGAGAGGGGGGTTGAGGGTTTAAGGGTTTTGTGTTTTAATGGTTGAGGGTTGAGGATGTGAGGGTTGAAGGTTGAGGGTTTTAGGGTTGAGGGTAGAGGGTGGAGGTTAAGGGTAGAGGGTGGATGGTTAAGAATAGAGGGTAGAGCATAAAGGCTTAATTACTTATATTTTCTAATACAAATTTAATATAAAGGGTTTAATTAAAAAGGCTGCGAAATATAAAAAAGGCAAGGGTAGGAGGGTTTAAAGGTTTAAAGTTTAAGGGTATAAGGGTTAAAATTTGAATTTTTTATTTTAGGGTTGAGGATTGAGGGTTGAATGAGGGTAGAGGGTAGAGGGTAGAGGGTAGAGAGAGAGAGCGGTTGAGGGTAGAGGGTAGAGGGTAGAGGGTAGAGGGTTTATGGTTTAAGGGTTGAGGGATTAAGGTTTGAGGGTTTACGGTTTAAGGGTTTAGGGTTGAGGGTAGAGGGTTGAGGGTAGAGGGTTGAGGTAGGGTTTAAGGGTTTAGGGTTGAGGGCTTAGGTCTCCCATCCCTCTATCTCACACTCCCTCTCTCAAGTCTTCCCCCCACCCTAACTAAATAAATCTCTCTCCCTCTCAAGTCTCTCTCTCTTAGGTCTCACTCCCTCCCACACTAGCTAGACTAATCTATCTCATTCCAATCCCCTCTCTCACACTCCCTCTCTGTCAGGTCTCACATACCTCCCACCCAACCTAGACAAATATATTTCACTCAAACCCCCTCTCCCACACTCCCTCTCTCTCTCCCCCTTTGGTTTTTTTGTATCTCTCAGGTCTCATCTCTCCCAACCCCTCTCCTATTGTCAGGTATTTCCCCCCACCCTAACTGGATAACTCTTTATCCCTCTCAAGTCTCTATCACTCTCAGGTCTCAGTCCCTACCACACTACCTAGACTAATCTCTCTCACCCATATCCCCTCTCTCTCTATCTCAATTCTCACTCCCTTCCTCTCTATGCAAGATGAACATTTCGAAGCAACAAATTTGGTGCTCACCAAATTTGGTGAGTGCCAAATGTGTTTTACTTTGAAATGGTAAAATAGGGGTTGACCATGTGATTTAGGCCCACATGCTTCTGCATTTGTCTAGTTTATTTCTTTATCTGACTAAGAAACACCTTTTTTATGTAGTTGAATCCCTATTGTACCAATCTATGCTTGATCCATCACCTTTTTACCACCAATTTGCTTGTTCGACAACATAGAAGAAGACATTTTGAAGTTTCTACATCATTTTTCATTATCTTAGGTAATACATTCATTCTGGTAATATTGAAATGTTTATATTTAGTATATATATATTTTTTGGCAATATAAACTAAATTCCTTTAATTATTTTATTAATCATAACATTTGGACATAGAATTCAACATTGAATTAGATGGGAGTTGCATAAAAAAGTTTAATTTTTATGAGTTTGATGAAAAAAATGAAAAACATGACATAATTTAGATGAATTCATGTTTAAAATTATATAAACAACATCAAATTATCACAAATTTTCTTATGAATTCTATTTTCATTGCTTATAGTAGTCCATTTCCAACAAGGTTAGTGGAATTCAATCTATTTTGTTTTAGGTAGATGTTTATATTCAGTTTATTGTTTTGTTTTGACAATTTATAGACCATTTATTTGATGATTTTATTAATCTTCATTGTTACACATATAATTCAACATTAAATTAGATGGATACCACATGTAAAATTTTAATTTTTAGGAGCTTGAAGATATAAAATGGAAAACATGGCATAATATATTCAAATTCATTATTAGTGATGGTTGTGAGAAAACTTCTATTTTCAACTAATTTGGAAAACCTAAGAGCTTTCATCAATGTTAATGCAATTTTCCATTAATTTTTTTGTTCCATAAAAAAATCACCTTCATCATGTGCTTAGATAAATTCAAGTGACTTGACATAGTTGTTAATGCAAGTTTTCATTCATTCATACCATTTACCTTTCTAAGAAATAAAAAAAGGAAAATTTTGTGCAATTGAAAATGCTTATTTTCTTTCTAAGTTACCTCATTGCCAAAGAAATATTGAATAATTTCAAGATATATAGCATCACAAACCCTTCTTTGAATTCATGTTCTTCGTGGCTTAGTTGACAATCACAATGTGGTTTTGACAACAATAAACACAAGATTATATAGTTTCCAAAGGTAGCAGCAACTTATACCCTGGGTTTGACACTTCTTTGCTCCTAAGAAATTGTCCACACTCCAAATACTCCCCTCAAACCCAACTCTTAAAATTGATCAATGCTTACATGAATCAATTTTTGTACAAAGTACTAGGTTTTACACAGTATAGTTGCAAAAAGAAACAAATTTTCCTCAATAACTCACACAAAATGATGATTTAGCAACCCTCCTTTTGTTAGCACATGCATATAGGCATACAAAAAAATAGTACCAAGTTTCATATATTTTCACTAAACGCATCAAAAGTTATGGGTTTTCTAATGATTGCTATAAACCCTAGATTGGGGACAACAATGTTTGATAAGATATGTAATGTTTGATAGGTCACATCAGTTATGCAATGTAAATTAATGCTTTGAGTTTTAAAGATATGCAATGCAATGTAATCAGCAATATCAATATGTTTCATAAAATGCAATGTAATCAACGATATGGATATGTTTGAAAAAATGCATTACTTAATTTTCTTGCAGTATGGAGATAGATGTATGTATGAAAAATGTTGTAACATAGACATGTTTGATAATTACAAACAACTCACTGACTTCTTTCATAAAATGCAATGTAATCAATGATATCAATATGTTTCATAAAATGCATTACTTAATTTTGTTCTCTGTGTGTTTATGAACATGTAGCATTCAATGCATGCTGAGGAAATTCCCAAAGGATTTAACACTAGAAGAACATGTAGTTAAAAATGAAAGGAGAAGAGAATAAAAAATGGTAGCTCGTGAAGTGAAGGAATTGCAGCCCATACAGCTATAAATTCCCATGCAATCTAAGAGAGATTTCCAATTGGAAAAACAAAGGGCATGCATGAAAAAAATTCGTGGAAGGAAAAAAATGGATCTCAAAGTTGGTGGAACATCATCAAGCATAGGTGAAGTTGAATGCACATCTCTAGTTGAAGACACACCAGCAATAATATGTGGTTTTCCAAGTACACTAAAAATCACATTTCCAATTGAAGACACACTAGCAACAACATGTGGTTTTCCAAGTACATTGGAAATCACATCTATAGTTGAAGACACACCATGAACAACATTTCGTTTTGAAAGTACATCAACAAACACATCTCTATTTGAAGGCACTCCACAAATGACATCTCAAGTTGGAGGTACAACATCATTTACATGTCAATCTCAAGGTATGTCATCAGTTGTACCTCTCATTGAAGGTACGTGATCTATCCCCAATGTTGTTGACATTCCTAATGTTGACACAAATTTACATTTGGGAACTCCTAGATTTTTGCATAGAAAACCTAAATTTTTGATTGATATTGATTCCAATGTTTTGAAATGGATACCTAATAAGATTCCAAAATGCTCATGTCAAAGATATGCATAGAGGATATGGAGTTTAATTTTTGAGAGGCTAAGTGAGGGTGGAAGATGAAAACTATTTGTTGAAATCATGAGGCAACTCAAATTTATGCCCACCATGAAGGCTCTTGGGCTAATATTTTTGAATGACACAAGTGGAAATTCCATTGTAAAGAACTTGATGAGTGCATACAAGAGTGTGGGTTCTACCTCACGCACGAAGGATAGTTGTGCCACACAACGTGTGATGACAACAACACTGTTAAGTAGTCAAAAAAGGAACAAGGTGAACCTTACAAAGACAATTAAGTCTTTGAAAATAAGTAGATCATCTCTAATGAGAGCCAAAGGAAGGTGTGAAAGAGTGGAGGATCCAAATAGAAATGAGTTATGGGCATTCTCAGGTAAAGTGCCATAGAAAGATAAAAGAATTTCTCAAGCCTTGATATCTTTAATAGTAGATTATTGGAAGGATAACGAAAGGACCTCTCCCAATCAAAGAGATGTTGTAAGAGGGAGAATTGGTAGTAAAACCTATGAGCCACATTCAAAGCATTGTTTGGATACCACTCAAACCCAATTTTTTGCTGATTTTGTACATAATTTTCCTAAAATTAAAATATGTCAAAGGAATTTTGAAATGCTAAAGCCTTTTTATGTCAAAATAAATCACACACGCACTACTTTTTGTTGTAGTTTACATATTGTGTTTTCTAACCATTATGATGTTTATCGACGTATATGTGTAGATATGCATACTAACAATGTTTCACAAGAATGTAACATAAGGCCTCCATCTAAATCCTCAAGGGAATTATTATCTTCAATTTTATGTGAAAGAGTGGATGGTCAAATTTTTTTACAAGAAGTCATGTTTGGATGGCACATGTGATCCTTGTGGTGGCATGCAACATTTTCCAATTTTCCAACACATGGCTACTACACATAATTGGAGACACAATTGTGGAATTTGGAAAATACAAGACAATGCCCTATAGTCTAAAATATGGGAAAAAAGCAAAGAAGTGTGAATTAGTCAGTGATAAGATTCTAGTGTATTAGTTTATGGGCATTTTTTGTGATTAGGTGGTCTATGAGTATGCAAGGCATACCCATAGAGCTCGATGGTTGGACTCATAGTTCAAGTTATGCAAGGACACGTTTCCACTTCATAGCATAGTTTTAGTTGTCGACATCATGGAGAACTACACACTATAGCCATATAACAAGGTATAATCATAGTACTACAACTCCACATAGGTTGCTATATTTGTGCATATAGCATTCATTCATGCAAATGATAGTATAGAGGATAATAGGAAAGTATTGAGGGAGTATCATTTTTACATCAGTGATGATCGCACACATTCTACAGAGTTTATGCAAGGTTGCTTTCAGATGTTCTATGTTGATTTGACTAGTAGGGGCATATCATTCAGTCAACATATCATATGGTCAAATAACTATACATCGCAATTCAAGAACTTCATAATGTTTTATTGGTTGAGCAGGATGTATAGGATCAGTGGTGTTCCTCATATGTGGAACTTCTTAGAAGTTGGGCATGGAAAGGGGGAGCATGATGAAGTAGGTGCATGTATCAAAAGAGCCTTAGCACGAGAAGAGTTAAAGTACAAAGATAGTGTAAATTGATAGATGCAAGATCAATTGTCGAGTGGTGCAATCATGGAATGGGTCTGTTAGAACTGTAAAATTTTGAAAATTTTACAGTTGTTTATATTCATGAGTTTCCCAAGAAGTCCTTACTATAAGCACAAGAATCCTCTCTTCATAACATTTTTTCCCATATTTTGTCATGTGGTCCCATAGAATTCATCTAACCCTAAATATTTCAATGTATAATTCATATTGGCAAGAGATGGTGAGGGTCTCCCCAATCCATAAAGCATTTTATACTAATGTATATCTTTTTTAGTCTATCGGAAAGAGTTTGGGAATGTCATACCAATATGATTTCATCTGAAGACACATATTGGCAGGATGCAATTCATTGTTTCAATGATAGAAAGATCCTATCAGTAAGATAGTACGCATCGGGGTGAGTTATATCGGGTCTACTTGTGTCTTACCGATCGTGGTGCAATTCTGGAGCATCAAAAAGGAATCTAAAATATTCTCAATATGTTTCCCAGAAAAGTGGATCTTATCGGTGAGAAAATCTTCATTGATATAATTCATAACGAGCACATGTGTGTTATACCGATGAAGCACAAAATGCTTGTCGGCGAGACCTAAGTCATCGGTGAAATGTCCCGGAGCATTCATTTGGTTTTTCTGCCACAACGAAGGTGGATTCCAACAATGTATTGGGGTGAGTTCATGGAAGTTCTGCTGACTCTGAATGTCACTATGATGGGATTATATTGGTAATAGGACTTGGTGATATTCATTGTCTTGCTGATAACAAGATTCATCAGCGAGACTGGCATCATCAGAGAGAGTTACAACGATATACATAAGACCGAAAGGATAACTATTGGTGAGACTCAAAATATCGATGAGACTACAGGACACCAAAGTGACATATAGTTTGTGGTATTCAGAGAGACTTGAAGTGTCTGGGAAACTATAGGATGTATTGGTGGATGTTTTAAATGAACGTTGATAAAATCCATAATAGAGAGGTTGCCCAAGATTTGAAAATGTCTCACTGACAATATTATATGATGTGATGGTGAGAGTTTGAAAAAGGGCCTGCTACACTCATGTTTTAGCTAAAACATTAATGGTACAATGGAGCACAATAAGGAAAATTCAATTGGAAACATTAGTTTGGAATTGATAGCGGAGGAAGCAAAGGGGTGAACGAAGAACCAGGGCATTTTTTCAGTCCAAAAGTTTCGAGCGAAATACAGTGAGTTCTTTGTGCCTTAGTTCCTGTGATTTTGACTTCTATAACTTTTGAGGAATGGAATCCTCCAACTCAAGAAAATCAAAAGGTAGAAAATATGGTAGAAGCAGTCAGCCTAAAGGGAAGAAACATAAAACTAAAATAGAGCATGAGGGCACTGAACGAAGACTAAATCAAGATCTCATTTATCAATTACCTGGCTCTAGACCTAAAGCCAGATGATCTGTACAACTTAGGGTAGAAATAGATAAATTGGATAACAAATGCAAACCCATAGAAGATGTTTGGACTTCAATAAGAGGTTATTAATTGTTTAGCTTTAATTACTATCAGAGAAATCATTTTGAACTAGTATGCAACCCATGGAAGCTTAATTTGGGAAAGCTAGTGTGCCCTAATGTATTTGTCAATGAAGAATTGGTAAAATTGTTGGCTGTCCATTATAATTCAAAACTCAAAGCTATATGTGACCCATCCAGGAAATCACTAATACACATATCAGAAGATGCAATAGGTGAGGTTTTCAATTTGGAAGGGGTTTGCAATGATAAAATCATATGTGAAGAATTAGAAAGGGAGTCCAGGAGAATGGATACAATTTATAAGGGTTGGAGGTTACCAATTCATAGAATTAGACAAGGTGGCAAACTAGTTCCTCTATAGGATAGAGATGGACCCCCTTTTCGTGTTGATCTTTTTGAACCCTATATGAAGTATACTTATTTCTCGGTAGGCTAAGTATTGGGAATGGAAGTCCCTGAATATATGTCAATCCTACCTATGATAATTTCAGCAATATTCAATATCACAATTCTAGACCATTTGATTATGCCTCATACATTTTTAACAGGCTTGATTATGGGTTGATGGAAATAAAGGGTGAAGCCTCTATCTTACACCTTAGGCATTACTCATTGTTGATGCACATAGTGTTGTATTTTGGATAGGAGTTAGGGTTGTGGCCTCAGGAGATGAGAATTTCCCAATTTGACAAGGAAGGCATGACATTACCTGTTCAATTATGGACGGCTGTCTGGGACAGTAGGTTTGCTAACTCTAGTTTTGTACACTTTGAGGAGTTTCTTGTGAAGACATTGTAAAAATTATATAAGCATCCATGTGATTATTCTTTATTTGAAGAGATAAAGAGGTTTCTTAGGACTAAGGACTACAATGGGCCAATCAGTCACAACTGGGGGGATTGGTATTGCTTGGAGGATGCTACCATGATTAGGGTTTATGGATTTGAAGATGCCCCATTCATTTTGCGTAAAATAGTTTCGGGAAAGATTGCATACTTGGAAATCATTAGACAAATGGATTTTTCTAGTGTTATGAATTTGAGCTCCATTGGTAAGTAGGATTTTATGCCCAGTACATTGTGCTTTGGTGATTTTACTATATTAGCCAAGGAAGGATACAATTTGATCCTTGATTAGTTATTGCAATACAATATGAAAAGAGGACCACCTAGAAGGGATTTTGATCTAGAAGGGTACATCAATTCTGCTAAACTGAAGATAAATTTTGGAGGGTATCAACATGTGCCCTATCAATTTTATGATATGATATAGAACCTGGAAGCTAAAGAAGCAAAAGTAGTGGTGGAAAGGTATAATCAAGGGTTGCAAGATACAAAGCTGTTATCTTCTAGGGAGGAGGTATCTGAGGATAATGTGCCACAAGACCAACCAAATAAGATGTCAAGATTGAGAACTCAACATTACACTTGCCCTGTTAGGAATTGAGTGCTAAAGAGAATGTAGATGCAGATGCAAGGCATGTAGAGTACAAATCGTTTGTAGCAGATGATGAATTTTTAAACTCCCCAGAGTTTAAGGCATTCCTGTACAAACAAAAAGGAAAAGAAATAAGAGAAAAGGTTGACAATATCACATCAGGTAATGAAGAACAATTACTAAATGACCTAAAGGTGTGTGTGGATAGAGAGATGGCAAGTATGACCCCTGAAAAGGGAAGGAAAATGTTGGAAAGTGCTGGTGTTATGATTTTTCTAGGGTTGGATCTCAATTATGCATTGGTTTTTGATAGTTTCTTGAAAGATAGTAATGCTACACACAAGCTCAGCCCAGAAAAGGTGACAGAAGTGTATACAGGGTCGAAGTACAATCTAGATGAAGGGTCACTAATGATTTGGGATTTATATCCACCTCACAAGAAATCAGTTGTCATTGATACTGAGAAAGCATATGGGCATGTTATGAATTTAAAGATTGGAGAGGTTGATCCTGTGGCAACTGTAGAAATTGGAATCAATGTAGAAAAATTAAACAAAGCTCAAATTTAGATGTTAATCAAGGAGAGGGAAATGTACAAAATGAATAACGAGAGGATTTTGAGAGAAAATGACCACCTAATATATTTGTTAGGTGTCACAATGAAATCAACCAAGCTGCTCACTCATGGTGAAAGTTCACAAGCAAAAGATCACTGGGAAGGATCAAGTGCTTACTCTCAAGGGAAATATGATACACTTGTAACAATGATTAAGAAGAGACAAACCAATCTAGCAACTTGGTTAAATAAGCTCTGGGGAACACACTCACATAACTTTGTTGCATTGCAAGAACACGAAAGAATGAATGGCAGGATTTTGGAGAAGTTTCAAGAAATAAACCAGAGGGATGTTTCTGATAATGTAGCAATTGAGGCTACAAATCATTATGTGAATAAACACTGAGAATTCTTTGAAGAATTGATAGGGGATTCATAGGGATTGATAAATTCTACTAGAAAAGGATTGATTACATTCTTTGATGATAAAGGAGGATTAAAAGAAATGACTAAGTGGAAAAGTGAAAGTGAATCGATACTACAAGAAATTATGAAGATAGCTACCGTGGAAGATACAACACTGGATGAGGCGTGCGAACAAAATAAGAAGATGGATATAATGGAGATCACGATCCGGAACACCATGGGAGATGCAGATTCGCATAAGCATCGGGATTACTTGGACCACTTATCAAAGATTCATTTATGGCTTAATACAACTTAATTATCTTTTAATCTATTATTGTTTTAACATATGACATTTCTGAAAGGACGCATCCTTTCAAGTATTTGATGTATAAATATATGTTTTGGTAGCGAAACAGGATATAAGATAGGATATAAAAAAGATACAATATATTACAATGTTTTACAAATATGAGACTATGATGCATGTTTAAAACTATGGAGATATCAATGAAAATCATTTGATGTGGTGGCGTATTTCTGGTATCACTTGTTTGTTGTGCTAATTGAAAGTATTACTGAAGTTTTCTCCAAGGTTGATATTTTCTAGTTATTTAAATTGATATAACAAGCTTATATTCAGTTTATTGGTGAACACTTGTTGTATCTATATGGTTGATTAATTGGTTCTTTCAAGAAAAGACTAAACCCTTTTAGTTGATCATAGTAACTAGGGAATCTCATTTGGATCGTTAAGAAGAATTTGGTAATCATATTCTTGCATGTTTATACAAGTTATAAACTCAAATATATGTCGAACAATTAGAGTACTTGCCAGAAAGAAGTTACTCATTTTAGATTTCTTTTGACTTCGCATACCCAATAAGGCACTAGTCTCCACACTCTCATTATTTTAGTTTCACTCATTATTCATATTTGTTAAAATGAACATATTAGGTTTTAGCTTTGATATTGCTATACAATCTATACCAAATCACATTTTATTTATCCACTCCCATTTTCCATTGTGGGAAAAACACTTTAAAAGAAATAAGCATAAGTCAAGTCTACCTCATTCATATAGGTATACCTGCCTAGGTCTAGCATCACCTAAAGAGAAGAAGGTTTAAACCATTTTGACCTTGTCTATTACCCTGAAATGTATCAAGAAATTGGCAACCTCTTAAGGTATTTTACCTGCATTTTTTTTTTTTTTTTTAGAGCGAACAGGGTCCAAGTAGTGAGGGTAATTCTTTAGTTTGCAGATTTTTTCATTTAGTAGATGATACTAACATTGGAAAATATGAGGATTGTTATACACTAATAGGATCGAGCGAGCTACATTCTTTTAGAAGCTCCAATGTAGGTACATGGATTATCCATACCCGGAATATGGAAAGCTTTGTTTTTCATGTACACTTAAATCATGGAAAGATTGTGAGTCAATAGAGTGGGTTGACGAATGGTATATAAGAAGTATAACCCCACTTGACACTTATCAGCTCCTGATGGATCTACAAATCACAAAGATGCAATCATCCATTGACTTTGATCATGTATCAGACCTACTAGAACTAGGTAATATATCTTACTTTCATATTTTATTTTGATGTTCATTAAATACATCTAACAAGATGAACATATCAATGCAAGGAACATTTATGCGGTGATTGTAGATAAAGACAATGAAGAGAGTAAAAATTATTACCTATGTCATTGTATCAAGGCCAAAAATAAATTGAAGGCCCCAGTTATAGATGGAGAAAACATAGAATATCCTACAGGTTCAATGGTTGTTACTGGAACATGGCTTAGAAGGTACCCAGTTAAGAATGTTGCAATTTGATTATTTGAGGACTTTGACATGCATCGGAAGATTCTTCACTACTAAAACCTTCTTGTCATAGCCGATGTTCATTTGATCAAATATAAGGGTAGACCTATGAACAAGAACTTGTTGAAAGTGTGTGAGTCTGACCACGAGGCAATACTTGACACAATAAAGAGTAGAGCAAACCCAAATGGTTCCTTGGGTTGATTTGTAAGTATGCACATTGAATTTGTAAAGTCATATTATTGATCACTTCTTTCTCTCATGCTTTTAAGTTTGATTGTAGAAGGGTTTGCAAAATTGAATTATTGTTAATTTGCAAAATGATAATTATATGCTGCTCTCTATTGATCACCTTTAAGTTGGTATTCTTTATTGGTGTTTGATGTCATATGAATTTAGGACTGTCATTGATGCATTTGTGACTATCTTTTAACCCAATTATTAATTATATGTTTTCTTTAGTGAAGAGATATTCAAGACTAGTGAAGGAGAAAAAAGGGAAAGGCTTCAATAAAGATTGTCAACTTAAGAAAATAACATCAGTTGCTAGTGTATTTTCTAGTTTTCAATCTTCTCTTTCTTTTCCATTTGGTAGATTTCTTGGATTCTTATATGCTACATGTTTTATGTAAATTATGTTTATACATATTTGAAATTTATATGTAGGATCATCAAGATATGAGGAAGTAGTGAAAGATGGGCCACATCACCTTTGTAGGACCTTCAATCGATCTACTTATAGCATGCATGAAGGTGACAATAGATCCGGTCAAAAGGTGTATGTCTGACATTATTTAGTTATTGGTCTTTTAATGATTTTTATGTGAGACCTTATCTATAATTGTTAGGATTTTTCAAGTTTTTTGTGGACCAAATTCCAATGAGAGTACACAACCATAGAGAGGCTACTACCCATGTGTTTTCAAGGGAGCAGGGAATGTACATGTTTTGAAGCATTTTGGAATGCAAATAACTGGGCCACCTAAGGTGGATTGGAGAAAAGAAACTGGGTAGCAGCTCCTTTTGTTTCTTCTTATACAATATATTTCATGATATGGGCTACAAATAAGAGGATTATTTCCCTACATGTATTGCTACAAGTATTGAGAAATGGGAGGCTTTTCAAGATTTTCTTCCATCACTATTGTAATATTTTTTATTGACTTAGTGTATTTTTTGATATACAAAAATTATGAGAAATTAGTACATGCAAAAGTGTATATTCCTTAATATATGCCTCAATTAAATTTGTATATTACATTTAAAGTTAGTTGTAATGGTTTATGGTTTACATTTAAAGTTGTCTTGAAGGAAAAGCATGTGGATTTATGACAAAATCTAAAACAATGTCTTATATTGTACAAAGGCATATTTTATTTCTCTTCTATAAACCCTAGAACTCCTTCCATAATTATTATTTGAAATTTAAATATGATCAACCCTTCCTCATTTAGTATGCTTCAACTCTAGGCTAAATTTTGCATCATAAAGCTATGAACTCGCCTCTCCAATTAATATGTCCCCATTATATCACAATGATTCTCATGATGATTCTCAACCCCTTTTCTATGTCTCGAGTTATTACATTATTGTGAGACCCCATTTGTATGAGGCATATACTGCCCCTACCTTGTGAACCCTACTGAATTGGCAAGCTAGTGAGCTCACTAGCTTGCCAATTTGGTAGGGTTGATAGCTCACTAGTTTACCAATTCGGTAGGGTTGACAAGGTAGGGGCAGTGTATGCCTCATAGAAATGGGGTGTAACAGTGATGTAAATAATCATGAGATCCCATTTCTATGAGGCATATGTTGCCCCTACCTTGTCAATCCTATTGAATTGGCAAGCTAGTGAGCTCACTATCTTGCCAGGCTCACTAGCTTGCCAATTCGATAGGGTTGACAAGGTAGGGGTAGCCTATGCCTCATAGAAATGGTGTCTCATGGTGATTTTAAATCATTGTGAGACCCCATTTTTATGAAGAATATGCTGCCCCTACCCTGTCAACCCTACTGAATTGGTTAGCTAGTGAACTCACTAGCTTACCAATTCATTAGGGTTGACAAGGTAGGGGCAACGTATGACTCATATAAATGGGGTCTCACAATGATTAATGGTGATTTTAATCACCATGAGACCCCATTTCCATGAGGCATACATTGCCCCTACCTTGTAAACCCTACCAAATTGGCAAGCTAGTGAGCTCACTAGCTTGCCAATTTGGTAGGGTTGACAAGGTAGGGGTAGTGTATGCCTCATAGAAATGGGGTCTCACGGTGATGTATGGGCGACATTTTAAACCTACAAATTCATAGATTTCTTCCTATATTCTAATGCCCAAGTCTGTTTATACCTTATCAGTCATGGCTTCTTGGCAATATGGTAGTCCTAGGGAACAATCTATATATGATTCAACTTGTAAATCAAGCCTTAGGTACCATGTTGCTAATGGAAATTTTAGTCCTTACATGGTTGATCCATCATGCATGTCTAATTTCTCTTCACATTGTGATTTCGTACACCAAGATCAAACTTCATTATAATGTCTTGATGAACTCACTAGGGAGTAAGAGTTGCTTCAAAGGAAAATTAAACTATTTTAAGAGCATGAGAGAGTAAAAAAAAAATTGTAATGGTTGAAGCCAGCCTACCGTCCAATACACAAATTAAACCCAAATCTACCTGTATACATCTCAAAATTTCTCGAAGTTAAATAAATATTTATATTTATTTAATCCTTATTTATTCTATCAATAAATAAATTATTTATTTATTTATTTGATTCATATTCATCAAATTTGTCTAATAATTAAATAAAATCAATTTATTTAATTAAATTATCTAAATTCTTCTAAAATCTATCTTTAATTAAATAATCCTAATTATTTAATTATTCCTCTAAATCAAAGTCCTAATCCACATCATCTTCCATGTCACCTTACACCTCACATGATACTTCACATGACACCTTACCATGTTGCACCAATAATTAAATATTTTTAATATTTAATTGAATAATTATATCTCGAAACATGCCCTATTTCTTCTCCACCATCCCTATTTTTTAGAACTTGGTCTCTCCATTTCATCATATTTAAAGGACACTAGGAGACACTTGCCTCATAACTCCTATATTCCCTCCAACATCATAATAAGGAAAGACTCCTTATAAGACCTTTGTCCTTATGGTCTTTGTGAGGATTGTGATAAGTGGCTTCTTCTCCCACCTTTCACTCCACCTTGTCAATGTAGGAGGAGCATCTTCCTAGTTTAGCTCCCTCATCCTAACCAATCCAATTCTCACTGTACATGTCACAAGACCAATTCTCCAACCATTGATCTTGTGCCACATGGATCGTAGCCTTCCTTAGCCTATAAAAGGAAGCTCATTAGCTCCATTTTTAGCATGCACAAGAGCTATCATACTTACATGCTGCTGAAATCTCATATCAATTATCCAAAAGCATGCCTTTTTCTTTGCATAATCATTATCATAGCATTAGCATTATCATTATCATTGCATTCTCATTAGCATAGCAGAGAAATCTCCATAGCATTGTAGTTGAAACTATTTCATTGTAGAATCATATCCTCATCTCTATCTTAGCATCATCAATAGCTTCATCAATCTCATATCCATAGCTTGCATTGTAGAAACAATTCACATTGTATATCAAAATCTACCAAAAAATCCATTCTACTTATAACAATCTTGGAAAACAAGGAAGTGTTATTCTAAGAGAATCATTATCATCAAGAACAAGATTACAAGTGATAGAAGACCCAATTTCTA
>VDFB02370388.1:0-25058 GCA_007258455.2 Sequoia sempervirens | reverse complement strand
GGGAAGGGAAATGTTGTGGTAGATGCACTATCAAGGAAGGATGAGAAGGATGAAGCTTTATTGTGTGCCATTTCAATATTACAAGAAGATTGGGTAGTAGAAGCCAAAGCATAGTGGCAGAATGATGTTGCTACAAGTAATATCATTCAACAATTGTAGAGTGATCCTAGTAGTTCAAATAAGTTTTTATATAAGGGAGATACTTTGTGGTATAAAGAGCGATTGTGTCTTTACAAGAATTCCTCTCTCAAATAAAAGTTTCTCATAGAGCTTCATGAGTCTCGTTGGTAGTCATTCAAGATTTTTGAAGACATATCATTGAGTCGAGAAAGGCTTCTTTTGGGAAGGGCTAAAAAGGGATGTTCCAAAATTTATGGTAGAATGTTTGGTTTGTCAAAGAAATAAAGGGGAGACAATAAAGACACTTGGTCTCTTGCAACCCATAGTTATTCCCATCAAACGTTGAGAAGAGGCTCCATGGAATTCATCACAAGACTTCCATTATTTAATGGTAAGAATGTCATTATGGTAGTATTGGATCACCTCACTAAATATGAATATTTTATTACATTATCACATCCTTTTACAACAAGTATAGTGGAAAATCAATTTTGGATAATTTTCAAAAGTTACATGGTATACCTAAGGTTATTGTTAATGACCATGATCCTATCTTTACTAGTAATTTTTGGATAAATTTATTCTCATTTTTGGGTACTCAATTAGCTCATATTTATTCATACCATCCTCAATATTGTTGGCAAATGGAGGTTGTTAATAAGTGTTTAAAAGGATATCTTCATTGTTTCACTTCAGATAAATAGTCTTAATGGGTAGATTGGCTACCACTAGTAGAATGGTGGTATACCACTTCCTTCCATATTTCAGCAAGAATGTCTCCATTTATGGCATTGTATGGATATCATCCTCCTTGCATCACATCATCATTGAAGGTGTCACCAAGAGTTCACGCTGTGGAGGACCACATGCTTTAAAGAGAATCTATCCATGACACAAAATTGAATGATGCAATAGTGGACCAATACCTAATGAAAGAAGTTTTGAAGTTGGGGATTGGTTTTTTATAAGATTGTAACCTTACAAGAAAATATCATCTAAGAAAAAACCAAATAATAACAAGTCACCTCAAAAATATTATGGCCCATATAAATTCATGCAAAATATAGGTAGTTTTACCTACAAGCTTGAATTTCCATCAACAACAAAGATACATCTAGTTTTTCGTGTTTCTTGTTTGAAGAAGGTAATTGGGAATAATATCCCTACTCAAACAATATTAGCTAAGCTTGATGAAGAAGGAAGAAGCATATTGGAACTAGATCTTATTCTTTGGAAACACACAAGGAAGCTAAGGACTCAAACCCTCACACAGTATCTCATCCAATGGAAGAATTTACCAATTGAAGATGCCACATGGGAGGACAACGAGTTCATTCAGAAGCATAGATAAACTTGCTTAGCATTGAGGACAATGCTTCTCTAAAGAGGGGGGCATGTTGTGCCCTTAATATTAGAGTACATCAGGTTATGAATAGTCAACTTTTAGCTCTCTTAACTCATAATTAATTTATATTATCATTATTATATTATTATTTAGTTAATTAAGTCAGCCTAGGTGATATCGTAGGCATAAACAAGGTATATATTGTTGGTGTAAATAGTGACTTTATCAAACTAGTTAACTATTAACCTAACTAAGAGAGTCCTATTCACAATGCTTAACTTTACTTAGGGTATTCTAGCGTTTTATCTCATCTCATGTGGTTGAGACAAGTGTCTTCACTTTGTGAAACACCCCTTGCATGGTCACTTTTCACTCACTAGAACACTTGTCATGTGAGTTAATAAGTGTTCCATCATTGAAAGGTTAGTCAATCATTGTGTTCAACTTGACTACCTTCACCACCTTGCCTATTTAAGCAAGGTTACATTATACATGTTAATCCTCTTTAATCAATTTCTTTGATAATATAAATTAGGTTTTTTTTGTGTGCAAGTGATATTTTGGAAGTTTTTGGTTTTTCTTTATGATCTTGGAAATCATAACATAGTATCAGATCCATGCAAGAAAAACCCTCCCCAAAATCTTACATCAAGCCTAGTCTAGATTTCCATGCAATTTGATTTGCATGTAAAAGTGATCTCTATTTTGGGTGCATGAACACCCTGAAAATTCTCGAGGATGTATGCAGATAGGTGATATTTCAGAAAAAGTTCGACTAACTCCAATTGTGGCATCTTTATCCAAATAGTCGACTATCAAAGTTTCCACATATATGTCTTCTTAATCCTGAGTCCCTATTGAGAATCGAACGTGTTATGGAGGTGAAGAGAAAAAGATGCATAATTACTAGCCCCAGTCTCAAATTCTTTACCGTGGGTTTATTATTTCCTTATCATCTGGGCGTCGCACAATGTCTCTTGTAGAAAGGATATATTACAATAACATAAGTACTCTGCGTTTTAGTTTCTCTTGTTTTTTTCCAAGCCACTCTATGTATATTTAGAATTTGCACACCATTTGGTTGAATAGGAAACTTTATGACGACTGGATTTCCTACCTTCCTTTCGATATAGTATTTGTTTTACCACTATATTCCCCTTGTGTAGCTACCTTCGGTTGAGATATATCACTTCTTAGCTGTTTCTCCTCTCAAATTCAATGGATGAATCATTTTAATCCATTAACCGTTAACTTCCCCATGTAGCCACCATACTTGTAGGAAAAGGGACAGTCATCTCTCAAAGGAATCTTTGATCTCATCTGATTATAATATGGAATGACACAGTTCTAAAACCCCATCGGCCTATGCATTCTTTGGTTGTTTTGCATTTTTTTTTTTCAGAATGGTGTTTGAAGAGGCAATAGTATATTGGCGGGGTGTCTGCATGAAGTGATTTGGTGCATGCACAAAGCATCATGTGGACAAGGCACGACCAACCTACAATTGGTCAACAGTATGTGACGTCATCATCTCTTCCAGGAAGACCTCCCAAGCACCCGTGGCCTTCTATCCTCTACTACTTGTATCACCATTGCAATAAACATACCTCTCCCCTGCACATCCTCCCATACTAAGGGGCGCCATTTCTTCTCCATTTATGACAGCAATGGTAGCTCGCGGGTGGCACTTCTATGTAGGGAATGCTTGCCTAGGATGATTGTGGAAAAGTGCCTTGTCATCCAAATTCCTTCACATGGACGACGGGGCATGCTACCAAAACTGTGAGGATGATGCTTATGATCAAAGGTAGAGGTGACCGCGTAATGACTAGGGCGTGTTGGCTATCTCTTGTTCCGGCATGAGGCAAATTCACCGTCAACAATTCATCACAAGGAAAATTCACCACCATGACAAATTAATTTCTAGGAAAATTCACCACCAGCAATTCACCGTCAGGGAAAATTAATCGCATTAACATTTTTTAATGAATATTTTCAAAACTTTGAAATTTTCTTGCAAAATAATAATTTTGGCATGTATAATTGATTAGATGACTGATATTGTTGTATAATTGATTTATTAGAATAAAATAAAATATATTGAAAAATGTTTTCATTTTTATTATCATAAATCAAATTTTCTAATTGTATATGTGATGAATTTTCCGCAGTGATGAATCGTTGATGGAAAATTTTCTTTGAGGTGAATTTGTCATGATGATGAATTTTCCCGCAGTGAATTGTTGACTGTGAATTTTCCCGCAGTGAATTGTTGACCATGAATTTTCCTGAAGCAAAGAGCCCTCTTACTCCATAAGGGACAGATACTTGAATCCGATAGAGTGGTATTGTTATCTTTGTTGAGCAACCTCAAAAAGAGGAGAGTATAATGGCAATTCGACTCTCATTTCTCTTGATCGCCTCCTGGTGAGAAAATATGAGGGTCGAGAATGAAAACCATAAAGTGAATGTCACTTGGCTTATGGTGCAGCATCAACAACTCATTCAACATGGCTTTACAAGACCCACATGGTCCTTTAAGTTTCCAACAGTCATCCCATCAACCTGCCCCACCAACCTCCCATGTGGCCTCTCTTCTCATCCACGTAGACTCCATCTTCATGCCACTAGCCATGCTTCTTCTTTGCAGACTCGTCAACAACAATTGGCCCTTTATGTTTTTTTCTTGTTGTTTGTTGTTTGTTTGTTTTTTTTTTTTTGGTTTACATAACCTTTTATATTTTATTGGAGATTAGCATTAACATAGAATGCTAAATACCATAATAGGCTATTAGTTTAAATGTAAACATTCAATGTTACCTTTTAGTAGTTAAATCTAACATTAATTACCAAGTAAAACATCAATTTCATCTGGGAGGAGTTTTTTCATTTTTTCACAATGTTTGTAAAGAGGGGGTTTTTTTCATTTTGTTGTAACTTTCAAATGGATAGTCAAAAAATCAATTGTGAATAGTCATTAGAAATCTCTTTTCGAGTTGGAAAAACTAGTATCAACATAATGTGAAGAATGTGTTGTTAAACACATTTTTTTTGGTCTCTTGTATTTAAGATAAACTTTTAGTTTCTAAGTTCAAAATTAGGCATAAATGATTATTGTATCTTTTGATTATCTACTCATATTGAGTAATGCTTTTGTAAAAGTGAATATCACTTGCCTATTTCATTGAAAATGATATCACACTCAATTATAAAGTGTCATTATTCATTACTTGAAATTGTCATATGCAAGTTAAAACATATAAAGTGGGCCAATTCAGGGGGGATCAAAATAATAAAGGGAGGTTGTCATTGTCATTATGCCTTTAGAACTTTATATTTCTTTCGTGATTCTAAATTGTAACTCAAATAATGTAAGAATGATTGAAAAGATAATCAACTCATATGATGAGATTCTAGAGACACTTCACCAAGAGCATCCATAAATTATTCACATCACTTCTTTTGTACCTATTTTACATCAATCTTCACATGGCGTATTTGAGCAACATGCAAAGAAGTAATCATCATTCATCGAGGGCTACATAGTCTCTCTTCATTATATCATTTATCTTTTGGAGAGGGGTTTTATTTCCCATAGGGTTTTTCTCTTTTTCTCCACTTTATGAGAAATTTGTACATGTGAGTACCTAACATGGCCTAGTAGATAGGACTCAACATTATGCATACATTACTCCCTAAGTTGCACTTAAGCGGGGGTGTTGGTGTAAATAGTGACTTTATCAAACTAGTTAGTTATTAACCTAACTAGGAGAGTCCTATTCACATTGCTTAAGTTTACTTAGGGTATTCTAGATTTTTGTCTCACTTCATGTGTTTGAGACACGTGTATTCACTTTGTGAGACACCTCTTGGATGATCACTTTCCACTCACTAGAAAACTTGTCATGTGAGTTAACAAGTGTTTCATCATTGAAGAGTTAGTCAGTCATTATGCTTGACTTGACTACCTTCACCACCTTGTCTATTTAAAAAAGGTTAAATTATACATTTTAATCAACTCTTTTATCAATTTATTTGATAATGTAAATTAGTTTTATTTGTGTAAGTGATTTTGTGGAAATTTTTAATTTTTTCTTTAGGGTTTGTGTAGGATCATCATGGAAAAAACAGTTTCTTAAGTGGTGAAAAATTCAGAAAAATAAGAGTTAGGCAACTTGACATAAAAATTTGAATAAGTTATCTATATTATTTAAAAAATATGTAAGAATAGAATCTGTAGCAAATTGAATGTAGTTTCTAAACTACTAGGTTTTTAAAAAAAATCTATTTAATTGAAAATTTAAATTCAATGCATTAGTACTTAAATTCAGGGAAAAATAAAGTAAATTATACGTTTGACCACGCCACAATAAATTATAATATGCTTTTTATATAAGATCTTAGATATAAGTAGAGGATTCATGTCCTGATAGCAGATGCATATTTTTGTAATTTTCTCCAAACAAATAATTAATTATGATTTTTTTTATTACAACTTTTAAAAATGTAAAGATTTGTATATCGACCACCTTAACTTGGTCAGCAGAAATTAATTCTTTTTTTAAAATCCTATAGTATCGAAGCATAGAATGCTTGACATATTTTAGATTCAAAATGTGATAAGTTTTGAGAAGCTAGATATTTTTCAATCAACCTATCAGTCAGGACTTTAGTCATAATTCAAATAGAAAATGAATAATAATTATTTATTTAATTCAAAGTAAAGCATAATTTATATTTTTGGAAAGTGAAGAATCTCCTTTAAAAATCCTTTTCATTTCATCAATTTTGGGTTAAAAAGTCCTTGACCACATACCTTACCTTCCATCCTTCTTCGCCACTTTTTTGGCCCCATCATGATCCTACACATACCCTTTATGATCTTGGAAATCATAACATATATAAGAGGTAGTGAGTCTTATGTTATCATCATATTGCAAATTGTGTTCTCATGGGAGATATTTGAAGATTTTCCCCCTTGAAGTGGCTTTTTATTCTCATTTATTATCAAGTATTTGTAGTATATCTTTTATCATATTCAAATTCTATTGTGTATGTTATTTCATTACAAAAATTATACTAAATACATAATAAATACCCATCACATTATAATATAACATATGTCATCATCATAAAATCTTACAATAACAATCACATAAACATCTATAACATATCTATCATCATAATTATAATAGACCTATCTTATCCATCTTGTCATGAGTTAGACCAAAAAAATATTTTTCTTTGTCTAATCTCTCTAGGGGGCATCCTATCCTTAGCCCTCGATACATTGGGACATACTATAGTGTGATACTATAATTTTTTTTCATATCAATTTCTAATTTCTTTGAAAGAACACCATAAAACACACTGTCTCAAAGAGGACATAAATCATGTAGACACCTAAAATGACTAGTACGGTTTCATCTATCATTTTATCATTTTCCTCATCAATTCTTCTATTTATATTAATTAAATAATTTTCAATTATTTAATTATGCTAATACTCTTCATCCATAATAATAATTTATCATTATTTAATTATCTTAATACTTTTATCATATTCATATTAATTAATTAATTTTTAATTATTAATTAATTCATAATTTATCATACTCCCTTCAATATTAATTAAAATTAAATTCAAATTATCTTTGGTTCACTAATAATTAAATTATTTTCAAAAAATATTTAATTAGGTAACACTCCTACAAATTAAATAAATTAAAATAATTTATTTAAAAAAAATATATTTCCCTCCAAAATAAACAAAATTAACACTTTGCTTATTTCCCCAACTACACTCTGATGAATTAAATAAATTTATTTATTTAATTTAATCTTATCTACTCACTAAATTTTAGCTCCCACTCTATCTCATTTTTTCTTGTTCATTAATTTTTTGA
Source organism: Sequoia sempervirens (assembly GCA_007258455.2). Classification (NCBI taxonomy): domain Eukaryota; kingdom Viridiplantae; phylum Streptophyta; class Pinopsida; order Cupressales; family Cupressaceae; genus Sequoia; species Sequoia sempervirens. The sequence goes on along the minus strand of VDFB02370388.1, from coordinate 17,687 downwards.
ATGAATCTCCACCATTGATCAAATATCAAGTGAAGCATATAGATAAAAGTCTTCATTCATTCATATCCCCTAGATCACTAGAGTACATTGTGAAGAATCAACATTATCATTATGAAGTTATCAAGCATTATCAAGAAAGAGTATCATCTATCTACTATCTTTGAGAAAATATCTTTATCAATATTATCATACTATCATTGTGTTATCATGGTTATGTTTTTTATTGAAGAAGCAGGGAAAGGGCCCTAACCCTTACAGGAAGAAAACAACAGTCCAGAGACTAGCAACAAGACAAAACAACATAACAGAGGAAGTAGGATAGAAGAGAACCATTTCCCCAAACCCAATCAGCCAAAAAACATTAGCCTATACCAACTGCATCATATATTTTAAACCTATCAATGATCCCAGAAAGATATAACCTGTCCATTTTAATATCCATCCACAAAAAAGGTTATATAAGCATAACCTTAATAAATTATACAACAAATAACTAGAGTTCTTAACAGAGATAAAACTAGAAATATAACAATCCAGGAAACTACGGCCTATACCATCAAAACACCTTAAAGAAGAGCAAAACAAAATTCATGAATCTAGCAAGTAACAAAAGCGGAAGAAACAAGAGCTGAGGATTAAGCATCCTCAATAAGGCTCCATGCCTTTACCAGGTCCTCAACAAAATCTTCAAAGTTATCTTTGGCCTCCATCTTTCCAGACAAATCGGCCTAGTCGTTATTTTCCTTTTTCCTCTACTATTTCTTGATTTTTCCTTGTCCTGAGATAGTAGCTATTATAATTTTTTTCACTACCACATACATAACCTTGCACATATTCTTCATGGCACTCTCAAGTGCCTAGAGCTTGTTGGCATTGTCATTCTTTTGCATCATTTTTTCAACAACTCCATCATTTCCTCCAACCTTTGCACTCTAGCAATATCTAAACTTGACATGTTATCTTTCAAGTCATCATTACCAAGGTTAGTAATATCCATATATCCTCTAGGTCATTAGTAGAAATTCCTTTTCCCTCAGCCATATAAGTGTCCTCTTCAACATCTTGCACATCCTTCTGTTGCATATGCCCTTCCTCCTCCTCTTAGATAGAATCTTCCACATCCTCCAACCTCGACACCTCCTCCTCAGGAGACCCACCATCGCCTAGATTGTTTGGCACATAATCCTTAGAGGAGGAAGCCTTTTTCTCCCTAGCCACCTTCTTCCCCTTATTATCTAGAGACCCTTCCACATTTTTTTCTTTCAAACTTTTTTATTTTTTACTGTTATCAAGCCCCTTCGATGTAGCCAAAGCAAGGCAATTTGATCTTTGATCCACCAGGGTGTGTAATGCCTCTCGTGTTGCTATCATTGTTCTGATAATCTTTTTATGTTGTGCTGTGTACCTTGAGACTATGTTGGTGGTTGTTCACCTTTTTGGTTTGGTTGGTTGACAGTTTAGTGGACTTGGATGATTATGGTACTCTTTTCTTATGTTTGATGATATGATGATACATGGTGCTTGATGTTGTGTTTGGATTAGACTGGTTATGTTTATCATATGGACATAGTACTATGTTGTTATAAAATTGATTAATGCTTGCTTTATGATATTTACAATGATGTGTTTACTGCTTGGAGTCTTGGTGAGAGGACGGTGTAGCATAGCTCTTTCACGAGCGCCCTACTACACTGCGAATTCCTCTCATGGTGTGCTTGTGATTGGATATATAGTTGCTTGACATCTAGTTTGATGCAAGATTTGACTCCACCTACACTATCAGGTTTGAACATGCCTTACAAAGCCGAATGGGTAGGACGTGGAAAAATGAAGTTCACAAGAAAGTCCCCCACCCTAGGCTGTCATCCTGTCATTGTGTTTGATGATGTGGTCCATTTGCAACCCCATTTCCATCTTCTATCATTCTGTTTTGAGTCATTTATTTTAATTGTTTAATTAATGTTGTTTTAATTATTTGTTATAGTTGTTGTTCATCATGTTAAGTTTATTAATGTCATTCAATTAATTGTTTTAGTTAAACAACATTTATAAGTGTAGTGTTGATTTAATTAAATTAGATTATTAAATGAATGTTGTTAATTAATTATTAAATTAATTCGTTAAGTTATAATGATTTGATAATTATATTATTATTTTTATTTACGATGATTATATTAATGAAATACAATGGAATATTATTGTATTTATTAATAATGTTTGTTTTAAATTCAATTGTGATGGATAATGTGGTTTAAATAAAATATTAAATGGAGATATTAAATTGGAGTTAAGTGATAATGTTAAATTATTAAAAAGTTATTAAAAATAAATTTAAATCGGAAATATTTTGCATGCAAGTGCATGCGTATTTTCAGACTGAAAATGAGAGGGAAACTTGCTGATTTTTGTGTTTTTGTGATTCAGCATTTGAATTTTTTAATTTCGAAAACAAAGATAATTTCTTGAATTGAAATTGAAATAGAGGGGAAAAGGAAGGTAACTGGGGGATTATTGAACAAGAAGCTTTCTCTGCAAATTATTATTTTTCTCTCTCAGTCATTTAAAAAAAAGAGAGAGATTTTGAAAATTGGGTTCTTCTAGATAATAGATCAGAGGACTACGAAAGAGCTCGTGCTTGCAAATTTCTTCTTTTTCAAAGCGTAGGATTTCAGGTAGGCATCCTTTTGTTCTCATTTCAGCAACTATTTGCAAAGGATCATTTCTTCTTGTTTGTTGAAAATAATTGTGATATTCGGCTATGATTTTGATTCTTGTTCTTCTTTCTCTAATTGTAAAATACTTTGATGTTAAAGGGAATCGATTTGTTTGAAAAAATAAAAAAATTCTTACTACTTTTCCTTTGTATTTGTTAAGCAATTCACCATTTCATGCTATTAAATACATACCTAAAACTACCTTATTTGGTGAATGATTCGATTCTTGTCTTGTTGTTAGTATTTGTGATACTTAAATGAATGTTTCCTAAAAGTGTATTCCTTATATCCTGCTTTAGAGGTCATATCCAAAGTAACCATGTTTGGGGGTTGCCTCTTAATTTGAAATCAATGACTTTGCAAAACAATGCTGCATGATAATGCATTTTCTCTTTCCTCCATCTGTGTGGCTTGGGAGGGAGTATTATGGATTTTGTGGTTTTATCTGACTACTACTATCTTTTTGTATTGCTTATACCTGGGGATGATGTATGAATCTTATTGGTGCAAATAGCTAGACATGTTAGACATTTTGATGTATTTGATTTTACTTATGTTTGTGTTATTGCTACTTTTGTGGATTTCCTGGCATCAACTATGCACTTGTCTTTTATTATTTTGTTTCCTCAAGTGTTTGTGTAGATTGATCCTTGTAGAAGGAATTGATTTTAGCCTACATGTATTTGATAGGCTTTGTTATTGTCTTTGACCATACGGTGTTTTAGTTTTTCCAAGTTGTCTCTTAGCCCCAATGCATGTTAGGACCTTTTGAATTATATTTAGCTTGCCATTTTTGCTTAGCAGGTTGTCATTTGCTATAAGGCGTATTAACGCCATATATAGGAATTTCATTATGTTTTAGACTAATATGTATCTGCTTTTGGGCTATGACTGGTGATCAGGTAGAGCTCTACCCTTTTTAGTTGCTACGCCTATGTTATTCAGCGCCTTGATTGGAACTATAGTCCTGTGAGTATATATATATATATATAGACATATATATGTGTGTTTGTGTGTGCATGTGAGGTTTTATATTTATGTTGTAATTTAGTAGAGGTTGTTTAAAACAAGTTAGGTATGTTTAACTCTGTCCTTTGTAGCAATAATATGAATTAAATATATTTGTATATGCATATATATATATATATAATTAAATATACAGATATATATGTATATGTATATATGTAATTATATATATATATATATATATTTGTATATTTATATATTTTATGTTTACATATATATATGTTAATTTGTTAATTACAATTGGATATTCTTTTTTAGAAAAGAGATATTTAAAATTAATGAAAATATGTAATTGAGTAAAATGATTAAAGTGGGATGTTTCATTGCAAATTGTTTTATTAATATTTAATGGTAGAGTTTAACCTAATTGATTGATTTACGAATATCTTGTAAAAATAATTTATTAATATTTATATTGATTTTTATATGAAATTTGATTTAATTGTGAATTGTACATTGAAACTAGATCATGGTTTATGGAGTAAAGAATTATTTTGTAACCCTTCGTGTTTTATTTAGTCAGAGTGATTGTTAAAATGGAAGTGGATTATTTGAAAATAATTCATGATTGCTTTGCACTACTTTATGTCCTTGTGGTGATTGAATGTGTTCTTTTAAATTGCTTATTTGGAATGTGTTAGAGAATTAAAAGTTTGATTTTTATGTTCTCATGATTGTTTGCATTGTTTCCTTGTATTATTTCATTTTGATGAGATTTTGTGTTTAGTCATGTGGGAACCCGTAGCATTGAGTTACTCTCTACTAGGAGATTAAGGGTAGTTCATTTAATAGGCTTCTAGAGGCAATGGGGAAAATTTGTTTATGTTGGATTTCCATGATTAGACCTTTGGAAATCGTTTGATTGTTTTATTGGTTTTGAGCTCTTGTGGGTGTTACCTGGTACCATAGTTTTTCCTTTTGTTATGGGTTTTGGGCAAGAAGATTTATGCCTTGCATATGTTCTTGGTCTTCATGATTTTTGTGCTTTTGTGATTTTGTACACCCCTTGATGTCATGAGGTTTGTTTTGACACTATTAGGGAGAGTGGCTCTTCATGGGGGTCGACGCAAAAAGGGGCAGCCTGGATAACCCATGGAAGAGTATGTTAAATAAGTTATAACCTAATAAAATTAACTAGTGGGTTTGGGTAGGATCACACTAAAGAAGATAAATAAGATGCCTCGCCCATTCCATTAGTGCTTTCATAGACTAAGGGTGGCCTGAGAAAGCCATGGTTGACAAGATCACTATATTTTCCTCATGAAAGGTTAGTGGTCCTACATGTTTCACCCTATAGGGCCAATGCCTAGTGAGAGGCAGCCAGGATAACAATAGATGGGGGCCGACGCCTATTGAGAGACAACAAGGATAACCCATGATATGGCCATGCGATGAATCTCTTCCTATCGTATCCCTTGTTATTTTATTTCCTTGTGAGCCTCTGGAAGTAGTCATTTTGATGTTGTTAATCATGTTTCTTATTACTCTTGTTGTTGATTCTTGTAGCCTTTCCGCTTGACTTTTCTAGGTTGTGGGTCTTTCTTGTCATCTCCTAGCACGGGGGGTGGGCCTTCAGGTCCATGTGGTCAGGTGGAACGTGTTATGTACCCCATTGTGTTCCCAGAAAATGTTCATGAAGTGCGGAGTTGGTACTGATACAGAGGATCTAGAGCTTCACCACATTTCATTTGTATCGTGTTCATTTTTGTATTATTCATGTAATTGATGTATCATTCCCACTATGTGTCAGGAAATGATGTACTTTTGTAATCCTGAAACGATGTAATTTCATATTATAACTGTGATGTATATGTATATTCTGATTTGATCAATCTAATGTTTATATATACACTCTTGATTATATTATGTGCTCATATATGGATGTTCATTATTGATGTACTATAATGGATGTATGCACATTGTTTTCTTATTCTACATTATGGTTTTGCAATGTAATCTTGGGATTCATCAATTATCATTAAGGAATAGGTTTATGCTTAGTAATGCAGTCACGTGTACCCTAGAGGACGTAGTTGATATTGTATATGTATAAATGAATTGCAATTATTGTATGTTAATGTACATCTTATGTTAGTTTACTTTAAAAAATAATGTGTGTTGTAATTTGTTAGTTTTACTTGTCCTTTGGGGTTTGCGCGGTGGGGCATTACAACTTGGTATCAGAGCCAGGTTATCAAACATTGGTTACTAGAGGATAGTTGAGCCCATTAGGTTAACCTTTGCACTTAACTCTTGAACTTACATGTCATCTCTAATGTTGCACAGGAACATGCTTAGGGGCAGGGGTTGTGGTCGTGGAAGAGGTTGAGGTGGTGGCCGTAGAGCCACTCACCAGAGCTCGTCATCTCTGAGATCCCATGGTTCTAAATGTGAGGGGCATCAAAGTTCCCAAAACAATCTGGAAGGCAGAGGTCAAAATCCAGAGTAGCCGGGGTTAGATGGAATGCAGTTATGGTAGCTGTTAGAGGAGGTACTTGGCCACTTAGGCCCTAGGTAGGAAGGGGAGCAATAGTTGGAGAGAGAAAGAGAGAGATCACCGAGGAGGAGGGACATAATAGCAGAGCAAGATTCCATAGTGGCGGGTCACATGAGAGACCTATTGAGAGAACGTCCTCCCACATTTGATGGTATTGATGGAGGACTGGAGGAAGAAACATGGCTAATTGATTTGGATCGATGTTTTGCTATGCATCCTTATGGCAGCAATACTAAGGCTAGGTGCACCATCATGCACCTCAGAGATTTTGCATCCACATGGTGGTGACTAGAAGAGCAGAAATTGCACCTGGACATTAGTGTAGTGACTTGGGAGCTATTCATGGAGAGATTTAGGGCCCGTTGCCTTTTAGATCACTGGAGAAATCATTGGGCAGATGAATTCCATGAGTTGAGACAAATGGAAATGTCTGTAGAGGAGTATGAACACCGGTTTTATGAGCTCAAGTAGTATGCAGGAATTGGTAACAATGAGGCTATGTTAGTACAACACTTTGTCAGGGGCTTGAATGCCCAAATCAGTGGAGGATTCTGGGTCTTTGAGCCAAAGAGGATGGAGGTAGCTGTTGAGAAGGCTTGAATTATGGAGGAAAACTTGGCCATGGCTTTGGGAGGCCACACAAATGTTTAGATTGGCAATGCACCTACATTTGGATTTGGTTCTCGAGGTGGGAAGCCTCAAGCTATGGGCTCTTCCAAGAGTCATCATGTGCCCTCTAAGGGTGTTCAACAATAGTAACAGTAGTCACAGCCTAAGCACAAAAATTCTCAGTCTCAACAGAGTGGCAGATCTTAGTCCAGAAAGAATCAGAATTGGCAATGAGCTTGACAGGACCGTTTTGATCAGCTTGCACATAGTACATAGTCGACACCTAGTCGGGGCAATTTTTAGCAATCTAATACATTTTCTGGTGGCAGAGGTTTTGGCTGAGGCACAAGTTGTTTCTCCTATGGTCAACATGTTTATATTGCTAGACTATGTCCATAGAGGAACACTACAAGTTTTAGTCAGAGGCCAACCACATCTGAGCCAACGATGGGTGATGCAGGCATATCACACTGAGTTTTTGCGGTGGTTGACAACCGTCAAGTTGATCATCAAGGCACCATGGTTGAGACATCAAGTGTGTTACAAGGCACTAGTATTTCTTTTCTCTTTGATTTAAGTGCATCAGATTCATTTATTTCTCCTTTTGTAGTAGAGCACTATAGACTGGTGGCAGTAAGACAAGGCATTAAGTGGTAGGTCAAATTGGTTTCCAGGGAAAAGGTTACAGTAGAATCGCTTGTTCAAGGTTGCAGTTTGAAAATTGGGTCACTTGTGACTGTGGTGGACCTCTGAATCCTACCTCTTCGTTCCTATGATTTTGTTTTAGGTATGGATTGGCTGAGTGTTGACCGAGCAATGATAGATTGTCACCATAAAGTTGTGCAATGTATAGATGATTGGGGTAATGAAGTTGAGATTGTTGGCATACAGAGACCCATCTCATTATAGATGATTTCTGCTATGCAATTGAAGAGGTGTTTCCATCAGGTTTGTTAGCTATTTGTTGTGTCAGTCAATGATTTGGATTTGGGAGAGTCAAGAGGTGTCATTGGATGACTATCCTCTCCTTAAGGATTTTGCAGATGTTTTTCCTAGTGAAATTTTGGGGATGCCACCAAAGCGTGACATCGACTTCAGAATTGATCTTGTACCTAGAGCTGAGCCTATATCACAGGCTCCATATCAGATGACAACATAGGAACTTCAAGAGCTCCATTTGCAATTCAAGGAGTTATTAGAAAAAAGGGTTCATTCGTCCAAGTGTTTCCCCTTGGGGAGCGCTGGAGTGATATTCGTGAAGAAGGATGGTTCCCTCCATTTGTGCATTGATTATAGACAACTAAATAAAGTGACAATGAAGAATTGGTACCCTTTGCTGAGAATTGATGATTTGTTTGATCAGATAAAGGGGGCTAAGGAATTCTCAAAAATTGATCTCAAGTCAAGATACCATCAATTGCAGATAGCCGAAGCTAATATACACAAAACTGCATTTCACACTTGTTACGAACATTATGAGTTCACTGTTATGTCGTTTGGGTTGACGAATGCACCATCAATTTTTATGAGTTTGATGAATGGAGTTTTCTAAACCTACTTGGATAGGTTTTTTCTCATGTTCCTCAATGATATCTTGTTCTACTCAAAGACTATGGAGGAGCATGAGGAACATTTCAAATAGGTGTTCAAGTGCTTGAGAGACATTCAGTTGTATGCTAATCTGGAAAAGTGTGAGTTATGTAAGATGGAATTGAAATACTTGGGTCACATTATCTCTAGTGAAGGTATTGTTGTGGATCCTTCAAAGATTCAAGCCATCGTTGATTGGCCTACACCCACGAATGTTCCTAAGATTCACAGTTTTATGGGTTTGGTGGGCTACTATCATCAGTTCGTTCAGGGCTTCTCGAGGATTGCACATCACATCACTTCTCTTTAGAGGAAAGGGAAAAAAATTGTTTGGTCAGAGTAGTGCCAGTCGGCTTTCCAAATCCTTTGGGAGAAGTTGACTAGTGCACCTATCCTAGCATTTCCTAATCCTATTGGGGATTTTGTGGCGTGTACGGATGCTTCCTTGGAAGGATTAGGAGCCATTTTGATGCAAGAAGGTCGTGTGATTACATATGTGTCCTGCAAGCTCAAGGATCATGAGTTGAATTACCCCACGCATGATTTGGAGTTAGCCTCTATTATGCATGCCCTTGTGAGATGGAAGAACTTTTTATTGGGGCATCAGTTCGAGCTACATAGCGATCATCACAACTTGCAATATATATTCACATAGCCGAACCTAAATTCTAGGCAGAGGAGATGGATGGAATTTCTTTGTGAATATGATTTCGAGGTTATGTAAATCTAGGGGAAGGAAGACGTAGTGGTGGATGCTTTGATTTAGTAGAGACATGAGATATTTGCAGTGACTCTTGGTGTGGATTTGAGGGGCCAGATCCTCACAACACTTCCCACAGATAGCTGGTATCAGGAAGTGAAGTTAGAAATTGAGTCAGATAGAGCTTTGGAGGGAAAGTTTGTTGGTTATTCACTAGAATTAGATGGAATTTTGTAGTATTTGGATCACATGTATGTACCTCCTACTGAGGGTCTTCGTACCTTAATCATGACTGAGGCTCATCGGGCTCCCTATTCAACACATCCGGGAGTCAAGAAGATGTGTGCATACCTTCATCCACTATATTTTTGGGTTGGAATGAAAAGAGACATCACAAATTTTGTGGCAAGATGTTTGGAGTGTCAAAGAGTTAAGGCAGAACACCAGCATCCCGCAGGCCTATTATAGCCTCATCTCGTTCCTGAATGGAAATGGGATATCATATCGGTCGACTTTATTGTTGGTTTGCCTATGTCTTCTGGTTGACATGATGCTATCATGGTCACCATTGACAGGTTGACCAAGGTGGAACACTTCTCCCCCGTTCGATCATCTTATAGTGCTTCTTCGGTAGCTAGATTTCTCATGGAAGACATTGTTCAACTGCACAGAATTCCTCAAAGGATTATTTTCGATAGAGATTGAGTGTTCACTTCTACATTGTGGACATCCTTGCAGCATGCCCTAGGGACCCAGCTGAACTTCAGTTCTGCATACCATTTGGAAACAAATGGACAAACCGAGAGGGTCAACTAGCTTCTTGAGGACATGCTCTGAATGTATGTGATGGATCAATAGTCACGTTGGGAGGACTATTTGTATTTGGTGGGGTTTTCATACAATAATGGATATCATAGGTCGATTGGTATGGATCCCTTTCAAGCATTATATGGTCATCCTTGTTGGACCCCGTTGAGTTGTGACCATTTTGAGGATAGAGTTCCCCTTGGACCCAAAATGCTTTAGGATATGGAGCAATAGGTTGCTTTCATTAGAGAACACCTGGTAGCAGTGCAGGACAAACAAAAGAAATATGCAAATGTGCATAGGGTTGACCGTTAGTTTTCAGTTGGAGATTGGGTTTTTATGCAAGTGCGTCCACAAAAGAGTCTAATCCATTATGGGAAAGGCTCTAATCTCGTGCCTCATTTTGTGGGACTGTTTGAGGTGTTGGAGAGAATTGGCCTTGTTGCTTATTGCCTAACATTGTTGCCCATTCTATCATGAATACATGATGTGTTTCACGTTTATGTACTTAGGCCTTATTATCCTTATGTATCTCATGTACCTGATTGGAATGCATTATAGGTAGAGGACAAGCAGTTGGCACTCAAGCCCATGGTCATTCTTTAGCACAGGAGGCTTGCTCTTAGGGGCAAAGAAATTAAGCAGGTGCAGGTCCAATGGGACCCTAATGATTAGATGTCAGTGACATGGGAGGATGCATCCCACATTAGAGAGTCTTTTCCTTATTTGTTCATTGGCTTTTAGGAGTAAGCCTAGTTCTAGGGGATAGGATGTAATGCCTCTCATGTTGATGTCACTATTTTGATACTCTTTTTATGTTGTGTTGTGTACCTTGATACTATGTTGGTGGTTGTTCACCAGTTTGGTTTGGTTGGTTGACAGTTTAGTAGACTTGGATGATTATGATACTCTTTTATGATGTTGATGATATGATGATACATGTTGTTTGATGTTGTGTTTGGATTAAACTGGTTATGTTTATCATATGGACGTAGTACTATGTTGTTATGCAATCGATTAATGCTTGCTTTATGATATTTACAATGATGTGTTTACTTCTTGGAGTCTTGGTGAGAGGATGGTGTAGCATCGTTCATTCGTGAGCGCTCTGCTACACTGCGACTTCCTCTCATGGTGTGCTTGTGATTGGATAGATATGTTGCTTGATGTCTGGTTTGATGTAGGATGCAAGTACCAGGCATCAACTCCACCTGCACTGTCAGGTTTGAGCATGCCTTACAAAGCCCAATGGATAGGATGTGGAAAAATGAAGTTGACAAGAAAGTCCCCCACCCTAGCCCATCACCCCATCATTGTTTCTGATGATGTGGTCCATTTGCAACCCATTTTCCATCTTGTATCATTCCGTTTTATTTCATTTATTTTAATTGTTTAATTAATGTTGTTTTAATTATTTATTATAGTTGTTGTTCATCGTGTTAAGTTTATTAATGTCATTCAATTAATTGTTTTAGTTAAACAATGTTCATAAGTGTATCGTTAATTTAATTAAATTATTAAATTATATTATTAAATGAATGTCATTAATTAATTATTAAATTAATTCGTTAAGTTATAATGATTTGATAATTATATTATTATTTTTATTTACGATGATTATATTAATGAAATATAATGGAATATTATTGTATTTATTAATAATGTTTGTTTTAAATTCAATTGTGATGGATAATGTGGTTTAAATAAAATATTAAATGGAGATATTAAATTGGACTTAAGTGATAATGTTAAATCATTAAAAAATTATTAAAAAGAAATTTAAATTGAAAATATTTTGCATGCAAGTGCATGCGTAGTTTCAGACTGAAAATGAGAGGGCAACTTGCCGATTTTTTTGTTTTTTATGATTTAGCATTTGATTTTTTTAATTTTGAAAATAAAGATAATTTCTTGAATTGAAATTGAAATAGAGGGGAAAAGGAAGGGAATTGGGGGATTATTGAACAAGAAGCTTTCTTTGCAATTTTTTTCTCTCTCAGTCATTTTTTTGAAAAAAAAGAAAATACAGATTTTGAAAATTGGGTTCTTCTGGATAATGGATCAGAGGACTGCAAAAGAGCTCGTGCTTGCAAATTTCTTCCATTTCAAAGCATAGGATTTTAGGTAGGTGTCCTTTTGTTCTCATTTCAACAACTATTTGCAATGGATCATTTCTTTCTTGCTTGCTGAAAATAATTGTGATATTCGACTATGATTTTGATTCTTGTTCTTTGTTCTCTGATTGCAAAATACTTCGATGTTAAAGGGAATCAATTTTTTTGAAAAAAATAAATCTTACTACTTTTACTTTGTATTTGTTAAGCAATTAGCCATTTCATGTTTTTAAATACATACCTAAAACTGCCTTATTTGGTGAATGATTCAATTCTTGCCTAGATATTAGTATTTGTGATACTTAAATGAATGCTACCTAAATGCGTATTCCTTATATCTTGCTTTAGAGGTCATATCCAAAGTAACCACGTTTGGGGGTAGCCTCTCTATTTGCAATCAATGACTTTTCCAAATGATGTTGCATGATAATGTGTTTTCTCTTTCCTCCATTTGCGCGGCTTGGGAGGGACTATTATGGATTTTGTGGTTTTATCTGACTACTACTATCTTTTGGTATTGCTTATACCTGTGGATGACATCTGAATCTTATTGGTGTGAATAGATAGACATGTTAGACATTTTGATGTATTTGATTTTACTTATGTTTGTGTTATTGCTGCTTTCATGGATTGTCTGGCATCGACTATGCACTTGTCTCTCAGCCCCAACGCATGTTAGGACCTTTTGAATTCTATTTAGCTTGCCATTTGTTGTAAGGCGTATTAGCACCATATATAGGAATTTGATTATTTTTTAGACTAATATGTACCTGCATCTGGGTTAAATGACTGGTAATCATGTAAACCTCTGCCCTTTTTAGTGGCTACACCTACGTTATTCAATGCCTTGATTGGAACTGTAGTTGTGTGAGTTAATTATTATATATATATATATATATATATATTTCGACGTATATATATATGTGTGTGCGCATGGGAGGTTTTATATTTATGTTGTAATTTAGTAGAGGTTGTTTAAAACAAGAAGTTAGGTATGTCTAACTCTATCCTTTGCAGCAGTAATATGAATTAAATATATAGATATATATGTATATGTATATATGTAATTATATATATATTTGTATATTTATATTTATATATATATATATATGTTAATTTGTTAATTACAATTGGATATTCTTTTTTAGAAAAGAGATATTTAAAATTGATGAAAATATGTAATGAGTAAAATGATTAAAGTGGTATGTTTCATTGCAAACTGTTTTATTAATATTTAATGGTAGAGTTTAACCTAATTGATTGATTTACGGATATCTCGTAAAAAGAATTTATTAATATTTATACTGATTGTTATATGAAATTTGATTTAATTGTGAATTGTACGTTGAAACTAGATCATGGTTTATGGAGTAAAGAATTCTTTTGTAACCCTTCATGTTTTATTTAGTCAGAGTGATTGTTAAAATGGAAGTGGATTATTTGAAAATAATTCATGATTGCTTTGCACTGCTTTATGTCCTCGTGGTGATTGAATGTGTTTTTTAAAATTGCTTATTTGGAATGTGTTAGATAATTAAAAGTTTGATTTTTATGTTCGCATGATTGTTTGCATTGTTTCCTTGCATTATTTCATTTTGATGAGATTTTGTGTTTAGTCATGTGGGAACCTGTAGAATTGAGTTACTCTCTATTGGGAGATTAAGGGTAGTTCGTTCAATAGGATTCCATAGGCCATGGGGAAAACTTGTTTATGTTGGATTTCCATGATTAGACCTTTAGGAATCGTTTGATTGTATTATTGGTTTTGAGATCTTGTGGGTGTTACCTGGTACCATAATTTTTCCTTTTGTTATGGTTTTTGGGTGAGAAGGTTTATGTCTCACATATGTTCTTGGTGTTCGTGATTTTTCTAATTTTTTGATTTTGTACACCCCTTGATGTCCTGAGGTTTGTTTCGGTGCTATTAGGGAGAGTGGATCTTCATGGGGGCCAGTGTACAAATGGGAAGCATGGATAACCCATGGAAGAGTTTGTTAAATAAGTGATAACCTAATAAAATTAACTAGTGGGTTTGGGTAGGATCACACTAAAGAAGATAAATAAGATGCCCCGCCCATGCTATTAGTGCTTTCATAGACTAAGGGTGGGCTGAGAAGGCCATGGTCGGTAATATCACTACCTTGTCCTCATGAAAAGGTTAGTGGTCCCGCATGTGTCACCCTATTGGGATGATGCCTAGTGAGATGCAACCAGGATAGCCATAGATGGGGGTCGGTACCTATTGAGAGGCAACCAGGATAACCCATGATAGGGTCATGCGATGACACTCTTCCTATAGTATCCCTTGTTATTCTATTGCCTTGTGAGCCTCTAGAAGTAGTCATTTTGATGTTGTTGTTAATCATGTTTCTTGTTACTCTTGTTGTTGAGTCGTGTAGCCTCTCCGCTTGACTGTTCTAGGTCGTGGTTCTTTCTTGTCATCTCCTAGCATGGGGGGTGGGCCTTTGGGTCCACGTGGTCAGGTGGAACATGCTATGCACCCCATTGGGTTCCCAGATGGTGTTCGTGAAGCACGGAGTTGGTACCGATATAGAGGATCCAAAGCTTCACCACATTTCAATTGTATCGTGTTCATTTATGTATTATTCATGTAATTGATGTATCATTCCCACTATGTGTTGGGAAATGCTATTGTAATTTTGTAATCCTAAAATGATGTAATTTCATATTAAAAATGTGATGTATATATATATATATATTCTGATTTGATCAAAGTAATTTTTATATATACACTCTTGATTATATTATGTGCTCATATATGGATGTTCATCATTGATGTACTATAATGGATGTATGCACATTATTTTCTTATTCTATATTATGGTTTCACAATGTAATCTTGGGATTTGTCAATTATTGTTAAGGAATGGGTTTATGATTAGTAATGCAGTCATGTGTACCCCAAAGGACGTAGTTGATATTGTATATGTATAAATGCATTGCATGTATTGTATGTTAATGTACATCTTATGTTAGTTTACTTTAAAAAAAATGTGTGTTGTAATTTGCTAGTTTTAGTTGTCCTTTGGGGTTTGCACGGCGGGGCATTAGAGGGTGGAACATTTAGGGCTATTATCATTATCATCAGGTATAGTTATAGTGTTAGGGTTAGCCCTCAACTCATGAATCAACATTTTTATCTTCTTGTTCATAGCGAGAGCAATGGGAGCAACACTACATTTTTCTGAAGTAATTTTAGGGTAAGTGCACCAAGATGGTCGCACTTTTGTGGCCACAAAAGTGAAAAATGAGACAAAACGCGTTATGGCTTTTTAAAAGCAAAAAAAAAAGTGAACATTCTTCATTTGCTTTTTACTGGTTTTCATTTCCGCCCGCGGCCAAAAACCCTGCATTACGCGCTCGCGTTGTTGAGGAGGTGATTTCTTCACATTTGATCAACTTGAGTTCGATTTTCTTCACAAATATGGCACCACGACGATGAAGAGATGCAAGAGGTAAGTTTTGTTTGGTATTTGTAATGAATTTTTTTGTTTTAAATTGATTTTGTTTGTTTTAGTTTATAAATGAATGATTTTTTTTTAATTTGTAGGAAATCCTCAACAAGAGGAGGAAAATCCTCAACCAAATCAACCTCAACAAAAAAATCAACCTCCCCACCATTCTCTCAATACCCTCCTGGCACTCAAGAAAATTTGAGGAGTGAAATTGAAAACAATAAAAAAGAAGTTGAGGATCTTATTAGTAGGTTGAGTGATCAAAATTCTTCAACCACATAAAGGATACATCTAGCAGATTCATTGAAGGATTTGTTAAAAAATGTGGATGCAATTACCCAACAAATATCTGGATGCAAAATAGGAGGCAAACATCGAGGGCATATTATGCAGATAAATTATCATATAAACAAGTTAAAGATTTAAAGATTACTAAAGGCGATTTGTGCTCTCTATTCACTGACCCTAGAACAAATCAAAATCTCACCCTTAATGCAAAGAGGTTTCCTATCCATTGGTGCCACCACCTAGAGATTAGGAACCATTTTTATGACAGATGGTATATGGTCTTTGATTACCCACCATGCAATAACTGTGAAGTCCCCCAATATTTTCTTAGGAAATTATACTGTGAGTTTGTATTAGACAAATCGAATTTTGATGGAAGAGTTTGAGAGAGGTGGAAGTGCGACTTACTGAGGATAGGTGGCACAGTGCAATGGGATCCTACTGCGACAGGGGAGGCGGAAGACCTCTGTTAGGCGCTCATTGAAGGCAGTTAGATGTGATGGTTACAAAGGAGAGTCAACGATGAGACTTTCTTTGATCCTATCCTTGACTCAGAGTGTCATCCACCACACTAGCCCTATTGTATAGTGCAATCTAGGGGAGTCTTCAGGTGGTGGCCTTCGAGGCCATGTGTGTTGATCTTGCGGAGCCACTTGTTCATAATATGACCCTCTAGGCCCGCGCCAAAAGAGGTGCTACAGATCCACCATATATATATATACTTCTACCTTGACGTCAGTAGCTTCATCCTACAGTGATGGAAGGCAGTGACGATGCACATGTGATACACCATAATTAACGTCGGTAAAATTGAACATGTTCATTGAATTTAGTTTATTAAAATTTAATTTATCAAATGCAAGATTAACTAATTTAGTTTTGACCATTTTAATAAAATTGTAGATTCCGCGATGTTGACCAGGTACACCGGTCAATCTACTTATTTTTATGTATAATCATCATGGGGGTAAAGTTAGTAAATAATTAGAAATTGATTACATATGTTAATAGCATTTTGGTGTACTAATGGTATTTTAATATGTGATTTTGATGTTGAATGTGGTGTTGTTGAGGTTTCAAGGAAACACTCGAAAAGTAGTAGACGACCAAACCAATCGAGGTAATATAGAATAAAGAGAACTTAAAGTTAATGAATTTTAAGTTTAATCTAGATTTGTGTATATATAGTCATAAGAGTATAAGGGTTCACTAGGTTATTATTTGAAATCTTTTAAGAATGGTCCTACCATGATTGTTTGTCTTAGAATTCCTACACTAGCAAGCTATATATAATAAAAATTTAACATGGAACTGACAAAGGTAGAGCTACATTCTACTCCATCCTATATAATTTTTTGTGATGTCAATGTAACCAAGAATAAGACTATGGATGTCCTACATGATGTCAATGTAACCAAAAATAAAACTTCTATCCTCAACCCTATCTATCAGCCAAGACTCCTTCAATATCTCCTAGACACTTGGAGATGCTTAAGACTAGGTCAAAATACCCTATATTCTCTTCATTTGTTGCATAGCTCATCAAGTTTCCCTATATGTTCTCTAACCAATCATGATTGCATGGAAAGAAGTTATAAGTACTCATTAAACTCTCAACTATTGGAGCCTCCTCAAACTTTACCATAGGACGTGGAAAATGCTTAGAAATGATTAAATTCCCCATTAGGTGTGGAGATCTTTTAGGAAACATTTGACACTAATTTGGATCCATTGAATTTTCTTCATTCTTCTATATTCCCTCAACATACCTTGTAATACCCCCTATCATACCTGGGGTTCGTCGCATATCTCATGTCCTTGTTAGCTAGCATGTAGGTGATATAGTATGGTCCATTATGATGTCTT
>VDFB02370387.1:0-10617 GCA_007258455.2 Sequoia sempervirens | reverse complement strand
CTTGTGAGTGCCCTATGATATCCGTGATTTTCTCTGCACGGTGTGTGTGTTTAATGCTTTATATATATATATATATATATTTGTATGCTCGTTATTTGTTTGGTTGCAGGAATTGTAGGTACATGACATCGACTCCACCTGGGTACTCAGGTCTAAGCATTTCAAGACTCAACGGATACGTTGATTGGGAGATAGTAGTTTGGTTTACCCTAGTCTAGTCTATAATCCTGGTCTTAGTACATCGTCTATTTTAGTTCAAAGTCATAGGTTTGTCTTGTATTTTCTATTTGGATAAATTGCTTGGAAGGTAAATTTGGTTAAATTTTAATGTTGGTTTTTGTGCTTTAAATTATTGGTATTTAAATTAATGTTTAAATGTGGAAGAAATTGCTTGCTTGATTATTTAATTAATTAATTAGCTTATTTGGTTAAATGGTTTGATTTTTAAAAAGATCGAACTTATTTAATTAAATAAATTAATTAATTAAATTAAATTATTAAGTGTGTAAATAGTTTATTTGAAAATTAAATATTTTTAAGGAAATGGCATTTGAAATTGTAAATAAAAATAAAAATAAAATGCATGCAATTGAAAATTGATTTTTTTTAATTTAAAATAAAATAAATATTAGCATGCAAATTTGAATTGGCAAGATTGCTGAGAAGTGGAGAAGATATTTTTGCAACCACTTCTCGACATGTGTGCCAGTGCTTTAATTAAAATATTGTTGGGGAAAATTTGTTACGGAGGATATTTTGGATCTCGGGAAAAACACAGAGGTTGTTCAATTTTTCCTCACGGGGAAATTATCAGAGCTTTTGCAAAAATTCCCTTGCTGTGTAAAAAAATCATTTTTATTCATCGAAATTGTTATCTCTCTGGTTATATTTCTTTGTGAAAGATTCTCCAAAGGATCTTGGTGGTTGGTTAAGCTAATTGGGATTTGAAGATTTTCTTTTGAGGAAGATTTTGGGATTTGTTGTACGGGAAGAGATTAGAAGCTTCAGGCAATAGAGGCAACAAAAAAATTCTCTTCACCAGTTAGCAAAGGAAATCAGGTAATCCTCTTGTAAAATTCATTTTATTTGTTTTGGAAATAAAAGCTTCTATAGATGTTTGCTGTGTGAATTCTTGATGGCTTCAGGAAAGCTTCTATAAAAAAAAAAAATTCTTTGTTAAAAGTATTTTAAATTTGTAAAGGGAAATGATTCCTCAAGGAATAATTTAGGATATGAAACAAAATGTTTGTGCGTGATTTCATTTGAAAACCCTGTAGAAGATTATTTAATTTCCCTACTGTGATTTAATTTTACAATGTAAATGTGATTTAATTGAATTTTTTTATAAAATCGCCGCCGTACGGATGAAATTAACAAATTGAAGTATTCGTATATTTTTTAAAAAAATGAGGATTATTATTGTCAAATTTGCAGGGTTTAAATTCTTTTATACAAAAGAAATTTCGTTTTTATTTTATGTTGACTGTATATGAAATATAAGGGCTTATTTATGGGGGCCGTGGGGGTTTTTCCCCACAGTCGCCATCCCTAAGGGAGGCGACAGTGGGAGGTGGCTGCAGCCGCTCCCATAGCCGCCGCCCCTAAGGGAGGCGACGGTGGGAGGTGGCTATGGCCGCTCCCACAGCCGCCGCCCCTAAGGGAGGTGACGGTGGGAGAAACTCCCACCACCTCCGCCCATGTACAGGTCGGCTCGGCTGTGGCTGTTGCTTTCCGAAACCCTTATTGCAACCAGACTGCAAATAAATATTTGACTTTGTTATTTTTTTTAATTTTAAATGCATTTGAATTTTATTTGGAATTTTAAAAGTTAATTTAAATGTGTAAAGTGTTTAATTTGGATTTTATTTAATGATTATAAATATATATATATATATTTTTGTTGGAATTAAATATATTATTTTTATATTAATATTTATATATTTACATATGTATATATGTTTGTATATAGATATTTGTAAAGTTGTGAATTTATTAAATCAGAAAAATAAATTTTGTTTTTTTTTTAAATTCATGAGAAATTTGAAATTGTGAAAGTATAGAAAATGATCATATGCAAATTTGTGAAAATTAGAAGAGTGAATTAAAAGAAAACAATTACATTCATTGTTCTCAAAATAGATCTTTTATTAAAACGATTTATAAATATGTTGTATTCAAACTCATACATATGGATTTAGTATATCCAAATGATAGACAAGAATTTGCTTTAAATTGTTTTAATTTTGTGATTGGGAAAATGGGGAGAGTCTCTAATGATCAAGTCTTCCAGACCAAATTATTAAATGGGGAAATTGTGATTGATAAGTTAAATTCTGGTGTTAACTAAGGTTGTGTACATGACTTTGCATGGTGGTATGATACCTGTGTTATAAACAATGAATGATTTTCGTTATAAGATGTTTGGTTTTTTATATGGATTTTGGTTGTATGTACACCTTATAAACCTTAGTCAGAGAACATATATTCCCATGTTATGTTTAGGGGAGTGGCTATTTGTAAGGGCTAACACACAAAGTGGTGTCAGGGTAACTTACAAATAGTTAGTAAGTCAGTGAAAACTAAAGAACACAGTAGTTAGATTTAAAACACTTAACAAGATGCTTATGCCTCTCTTATGACTCTTGAGCTACTTCAGTCATGAGTATAAGATGAGAAGGCCTGGAATGGAAAATCGGTGTCTTGTTTCTTCAAGAGACAGTCGATTCCACAATATTATGCAATAAGGATCGGGTTTCGTAAGAGGTTACCAAGGTAACCCAAGGATTGGGGGCCGAAACCTAGGAAGAAACACCAGGGTAACCTTTGCAACATTGTGATGACACTCCACCTAGAATAACAGTTAACCTTGTATTTGTGAAACATTCAATTGTCTAAATCTGGAAGCAATGTAACCAATAGTTTGTTGAGTACTAGAGTCTAGGGTTAGTAGATTAGGTCTAGGTAACCTTATTACTATCTCCTAGCATGGGGGGTGGACCTACGGGTACCACATGGTTGGGTGGAACGTGCACCTTAATCCGTTGGGTCCCCAGTTTGATCACAGCATCAAGATCTTCATGGATGGAGAGCTCGCACTTGGAAACTTATGTGTATTTCAACATTGTACATTGTAAAATTTTGTATTTGAAACATCCCTCAAATGTTGTGAGGTGAACACTTGTAATTGTAATCGTTATTGAACTACCTCATCAGATGGATGAGTATTGTATATAATATCAAATGCAATGTATTGAACAAATTTGTACCTTATGTTATCTTGAATGGAAAATTTCAATGTTATGCAATGGTTATCTTTATGTTATAAATTAATATGTGCAATGCGAAATACTTAAGTCACTTATGGAAAACTCAAGTAGTGTAACGTTGCTTAGCCTAATGAATGTATGCAATTAATTAACTTAATAATTAAATTTTTTTTTTTTAAATTATTACACCTTTATACACATTTGCAACATTCTTAGGTTATTAAGACAGGGCATTACAGATTGGTATCAGAGCCAAGGTTACAAACACTGGACGCTCTGGGTAATCACGAGCCCATTAGGTTGACCTAGTACATAGTGTCGCAACTATTAGCCTTGGTTGAATAGTATCTAAGACTCGTTATTGTTATGTGTAGGAACATGCCTAGGTGAGGAGGAAGAGGTCATGGTAGAGGTCGAGGTGGAGGCCGAGGGCCAATCCCTCAGGTTACTCCCCCTCCTAGCCCTCATCACAGTGATCAGGCAGAACAAATGGGTCAGAGAAATGAGGGACAAAATCTCGCACAGTTAGGAGTAGAGGGTTCTCAGATACGTCCACTATTAGAGGAGGTCCTAGCTCATCTTGGACCTAGACAGGTAGATGAGCAGGAGGTTGTCAGAGAGAGAGATAGATCTCCTAAGAGAGTAGAGGACACAACACATCAGGATGCTATCACTGTAGGTCATATGAGGGATTTACTGAGAGCACGCTCTCCTACCTTTGATGGTACTGGAGGTGGCTTAGAGGCTGAGACCTAGCTACTGGATTTGGGTAGATGCTTCACCATGCACCCATACGGTAGCAATACCCATGCCAGATGTGCTATTATGCACTTGAGAGGATTCGCCTCTACTTGGTGGTGCCTAGAGGAGCAGAAGCTCCACTTGGATATTGGTTCTGTGTCTTGGGAGATGTTCCTCGAGAGGTTTAGAGCTCGATTCCTTTTGAAACATTGGAGGCAGCGTAGGGCTGATGAGTTCCATGATCTACGTCAGTTGGTTCTTTTTGTAGAGCAATATGAACATAGGTTCTACGAACTCAAGCAGTATGTTGGTATTGGCGATGATGAGCCTATGTTAGTACAACACTTTATTAGGGGTTTGAACACCCGCATCAGTGGTGGTGTCTGAGTCTTTGAGCCAAAGACTATGGAAGTCGCGATGGAGAAGGCTCGCATAGTAGAGGAGAACCTTATTATGGCTTTAGGTGGGCACACAGGAGTGCAGATTGGCAGTGCTCCTATAGCAGGTTTTAGTCCATGGGGTGGACAGGCACAGACAGGTGGTTCTTCCAAGAACCGACAGACACCCACAAAGGGTGGGCAACAACAACAACAACGAACACCTCAAAAGAACAATGACCCTCAACCACAACAATAAAATAGTCCTCAAATAGGAAAGGGTCGCAACTGGTGGTGCAACAAGCGTAATAGGTAGGATCAGCCTATGTAGAGTGCTCAGTCTATCGTTAGTAGGGGTAGTTTTCAGCAGTCGAATGTACCTTCAGGTGGCAGAGGATTCGGTAGAGGCATAGGCATAGGTTGTTATTCTTGTGGGTAGTAGGGACACATAGCTAGGCAGTGTCCAATGAGAGGTTCTACTGGTTATGGGCCTCGACCTACAGCTTCAGAGCCTATAGTGGGTGATGCAGGATGAGCACATATAGTATATGTTGTGGTTTATGACCGCCAAGCCAATCACCAGAAAACGGTGGTCGAAACTTCAAGTAAGTTACATGGTGTTAGTCTTTCTATACTTTTTGATTCTGGAGCCACTGACTCCTTTATTTCACCGACCATTATTGACCATTGTGGTCTTGTGGCAGTAAAGCAAGGTGGTAAGTGGCAAGTTGAATTCACCTCAGGGGTGAAGGTAGCAGTAGAAAACTTAGTACATAATTGTGAACTTAAAATTGGTACGTTAACTACCTTAGTAGATTTATATGTTACACCCTTAGGATCGTATGACATAGTTTTAGGTATGGATTGGTTAGCATCTTATCATGCTGTAATTGACTGTCGACTTAAGACAATTAGTTGCATTAATGATTTAGGTGCGAAAGTGGAAATGATAGGTATTCAAAGACCTATCTCTTTGCAGATGATATCTGCTATGCAATTAAAGAGATGTCTTCGTCAGGGATGTCAACTATTTGCAATAACAGTTACTGATTTGGAAGAGGGTGAGAGTCGAGAGGTATCTCTTGATGATCATCCTATTCTTAGGGAATTTGTTGATGTGTTTCCTGATGACATTCCTAGAATGCCACCAAAGAGGGATATTGACTTTAGAGTTGACCTAGTTCCTGGAGCTGAGCCTATATCTAGAGCTCCTTATAGAATGACGACTCAGGAGTTAGAGGAGCTTTGAATTCAGTTAGAGGAACTGTTAGAAAAGGGATTCATTCGTCCAAGTGTTTCCCCTTGGGGAGCACCTGTCATCTTCGTAAAGAAGAAGGACGGATCTCTTAGGCTGTGCATTGACTATCATCAATTGAACAAGGTTACGATTAAGAACCGTTATCCTTTGCCTAGAATCCATGATCTTTTTGATCAAATTAAGGGAGCTAATGTGTTCTCCAAAATCGATTTGAAATCGTGAATAGCTGAAGCAGACATTCATAAAACTACTTTTCAAACTCGATATGGGCACTACAAATTCACACTAGTACCATTTGGATTAACGAATGCACCATCAGTATTTATGAGTTTAATGAATGGTGTTTTTCGTACTTACCTTGATCATTTTGTCCTGGTATTTCTTGATGATATATTAGTTTATTCAAGAAACATGAAGGAACATGAAGAACACTTGAGGCAAGTATTGCAGTGTTTAAGGGAAAATTAATTGTATGCGAACCTGAAGAAGTGTGACTTCTTTCAACCTGAAATAAAATACCTTGGACATGTGATATCTGGAAAAGGTATCACTGTGGATCCTTCTAAGATCCAAGCTATTGTGGATTGGCCTGTGCCTACTAATGTAGGTGAAGTTCATAGTTTTATGGGTCTAACTGGCTATTATAGGCATTTTTTAGAGGGGTTTTCTAGAATAGGTCATCCTATTACTTCTCTTCAAAGGAAAGGGAAGAAGTTTGTTTGGACAGAGCAATGTCAGTTGGCTTTTCAGACTCTTAAAGAAAAGTTAACTAATGCACCTATACTCATTGTTCCTGATCCTACTAAGGATTTCGTGGTATGCACGGATGCATCCTTAGAGGGTTTGGGAGCAGTATTGATGCAAGATGGGCATGTGATTGCTTATGAGTCTCGCAAACTCAAAGATCACAAATTAAACTATCCTACTCATGACCTAGAACTAGCTGCAGTAGTGCATGCATTAGTTCAATGGAGGCATTTTCTATTAGGTCATCATTTTGAACTTCATACTGATCACCGTAGTTTGCAATACATCTTTACGCAACCTAACTTGAATGCTAGGCAAAGACGGTGGATGGAGTTCCTGTGTGAGTACGATTTTGAAGTAAAATATGTTAAAGGAAAAGAGAACGTAGTGGCTGACGCCCTTAGCCGACGTCAACATGAGATCTCTGCTACTACTCTCGAAGTTGATTTGAGAGGTCAAATAGTAGCTACACTTCCTACTGATAGATTATATCAGGAAGTGAGGTCAGAGATTGAATCGGGTAGGCCTTTAGAAGGTCGATTTGCAGGGTATGTCCTAGAATCAGATGGTATATTATGGCATTTAGGTCACATTTATGTACCTCATTTCGAAGGTCTTCATACATTAATTATGACTGAAGCTCATCGAGCTCCGTATTCAGCTCATCCAGGAGTCAAGAAAATGCATGCCGATCTTCGGCAATTGTATTTCTGGCCTGGTATGAAACGTGATATTGTTGATTATGTATCTAGATGTCTTGAATGCTAGCGAGTCAAAGCTGAGCATCAACATCCTGCTGGATTATTGCATCCACATCTCATTCCAGAATGGAAATGGGATATTATATCTATTGACTTTATTGTAGGGATACCCACGTCATCACGTCTACATGATGCCATTATGGTAACTGTTGACCGTTTGACTAAAGTAGCTCACTTTTCACCTGTACGATCACCATACAATGCTTCATCTATAGCTAGGATATTCATGGAGGACATCGTTAGATTACATGGGATTCCTCGTAGGATCGTTTCGGATAGAGATCCTGTATTTACTTCAGCCCTATGGACTTCATTACAACATGCTCTAGGTACACAGTTGAACTTTAGTTCAGCATATCATCCTCAAACTCATGGTCAAATGGAGAGAGTTAACCAAATATTAGAGGATATGCTTAGAATGTATGTAATGGACCAACAATCACGTTGGGAGGATTATTTGTACTTAGTAGAATTTGCTTATAATAACGGATATCAGAGTTCCATAGGTATGCCACCATTTCAGGCATTATACGGTCATCCTTGTCGAACTCTGCTTAGTTGGGATCGACTTGAGGATAGAGTGTTACTTGGACCTGAGATGCTTCGTGACATGGAGCAACAGGTTGACCGTATTAGAGAGCATTTGATAGCAACTCAAGATAGGCAAAAGAAATATGTCGATGCGCATAGGGTCGATCGACAGTTTGCTGTTGGTGATAGAGTGTTTCTTCGAGTGCAACCGCGAAAGAGTCCACTCCGTTATGGAAAAGGCTCTAAGCTTGCACCTCGTTTCATTGGGCCATTCGAGATTTTAGAGAGAATTGGTCCCATGGCATATCGACTTGCCTTACCACCTAGTTTGTCTCGTATTCATGATGTTTTTCATGTATCAGTACTTAGACCATATCATCCCAACATATCTCATGTACTTGATTGGAATGCATTACAGGTAGAGGATAGGCAACTGGCTTTGGAGCCTGTGGCCATTCTACAGCGCCAAACGCTTGGTCTCAGAGGTCGAGACGTTGATCAGGTGAGGGTCCAATGGGATCCTAGCTATGAGGCTTCTGCTACCTAGGAGGATGCGACACGCATGAGGGAACTTTATCCCTATCTGTTCGCAGGCTTTCAGGAGCAAGCCTGATCCTAGGGGGGGAGGATGTAGTACCCCTCCGTCTATGCTATGCTTTCTGTTGTTATGTTTTCATACTATTAGACCTATGATATTTTGTTGGATATTTTGATCGTTGGTTTTGAGTGATAGTGGATTTATTCTGTGATATGATGATATATTGTTTGATGATTACTAATTTTAGACATGATTTGATATAGCGTAGATGCTTACTTTCGGTTGACTATTGCTATGTACATGTTATGATGGACTAACAGCTATTTATTTCGTCAGTTTGTTGTGACGTGTATTGGTGTGGAGAATGGAATCACATCACTCGTTTGCGAGTGCCCTGTGATATCTGTGATTTTCTCCGCACGGTGTGTCTGTTTAATGCTTTATATATATATATATATATATGTATGCACGTTATTTGATTGGTTGCAGGAATTGCAGGTACATGACACCGACTCCACCTAGGTACTCAGGTCTGAGTGTGTCAAGACTCAACGGATATGTTGATCGGGAGATAGTAGTCTGGTTTACCCTAGTCTAGTCTATAATCCTGGTCTCAGTACATCGTCTGTTTTTAGTTTGAGTCATAGGATTGTCTGTCTTTTCTGTTTGGATAAATTGCTTGGAAGGTAAATTTGGTTAAATTTTAATGTTGGTTTTGTGCTTTAAATTATTGGTATTTAAATTAATATTTTAATGTTGAAGAAATTACTTGCTTGATCATTTAATTAGTTAATTAGCTTATTTGGTTAAATGGTTTGATTTTAAAAGATCGAACTTATTTAATTAAATAAATTAATTAATTAAATTAAATTATTAAGTGTGTAAATAGTTTATTTGAAAATTAAATATTTTTAAGGAAATGGCATTTGAAATTGTAAATTAAAATAAAAATAAAATGCATGCAATTGAAAATTGATTTTTTTAAAATTTAAAATAAAATAAATATTAGCATGCAAATTTGAATTGGCAAGATTGTCGAGAAGTGGAGAAGATATTTTTGCAACCACTTCTCGACATGTGTGCCAGTGCTTTAATTAAAATATTGTTGGGGAAAATTTGTTACGGAGGATATTTTGGATCTTGGGAAAAACACAGAGGTTGTTCAATTTTTCCTCACGGGGAAATTATCAGAGCTTTTGCAAAAAATCCCTTGCTGTGTAAAAAAATCATTTTTATTCATAGAAATTGTTATCTCTCTGGTTATATTTCTTTGTGAAAGATCCTCCAAAGGATCTTGGTGGTTGGTTAAGCTAATTGGGATTTGAAGATTTTCTTTTGAGGAAGATTTTGGGATTTGTTGTATGGGAAGAGATTAGAAGCTTTAGGCAACAGAGGCGACAAAAAAATTCTCTTCACTAGTTAGCAAAGGAAATCAGGTAATCCTCTTGTAAAATTCATTTTATTTGTTTTGGAAAGAAAAGCTTCTGTAGATGTTTGTTGTGTGAATTTTCGATGGCTTCAGGAAAGCTTCTGTAAAAAAAAAAAAAATTCTTTGTTGAAAGTATTTTAAATTTGTAAAAGGGAAATGATTCCTCAAGGAATAATTTGGGATATGAAACAAAATTTTTGTGCGTGATTTCATTTGAAAACCCTGTAGAAGATTATTTAATTTCCCTACTGTGATTTAATTTTACAATGTAAATGTGATTTAATTGATTTTTTTTTTTTAAATCGCCGCCATACGGACGAAACTAACAGATTGAAGTATTGTTATATTTTTTTAAAAAATGAGGATTATTATTGTCAAATTCACAGGGTTTAAATTCTTTTATACAAAAGAAATTTCATTTTTATTTTAAGTTGACTGTATATGAAATATAAGGGCTTATTTATGGGGGCCGTGGGGGTTTTTCCCCACAGTCGCCGCCCCTAAGGGAGGCGATGGTGGGAGCTGGCTGCGGCACCTCCCACAGCCACTTCCCCTAAGGGAGGCGACGGTGGAGAAACTCCCACCACCTCCGCCCATGTACAGGCCGGCTCGGCTGTGGCCGTTGCTTGCCGAAACCCTTACTGCGGCCAGACTGCGAATAAATATTTGACTTCGTTATTTTTTTTAATTTTAAATGCATTTGAATTTTATTTAGAATTTTAAAAGTTAATTTAAATGTGTAAAGTGTTTAATTTGGATTTTATTTAATGATTATATATATATATATATATATATATATATATTTTTTATTTTTTTTTGTTGGAATTAAATATATTATTTTTATATTAATATTTATATATTTACATATGTATATATGTTTGTATATAGATATTTGTAAAGTTGTGAATTTATTAAATCAGAAAAATAAATTTTGTTTTTTTTTTAAATTCATGAGAAATTTGAAATTGT
>VDFB02370386.1:0-11666 GCA_007258455.2 Sequoia sempervirens | reverse complement strand
TTAAAGGGTTAATCAATTATGTGTTTTTTGGGTGCAAGTGGGGCTAGGGGTTAGGAACTCTTATCCAAGTGTGAAACTCGGATGGATCTTTAGGTGGGTCTTTAAAGAGGGTTTTTGGTCAATTTCTTGGATTGGGATGCATAAATAAACCCCCTAGGTTCTATACCATAGTGGTAGGGGTCAAGTGGACATATAATAGTGCCCTAAGGACATGATTTGACCCCTAAAAAGTCCTCATAATGAAGAGTGACGAGTTTTGAGGAGGAGATGAAATGAAAGGATGGGGGCGGTGTCCAAGTGCATGTTCCTCTTTAATAAGGAAAAGAATCTCATTGATGAAGGTAGGTACACTTCACACCTCCTCACCCAAAATTTGCATGTTGAAACTCTTATATAATTGGGAGAGGAAGAATGAGTGGGGTATTACCCACTTCTCCTCTTGGAGAAATTTAGTGGAGATGGTAGAGAGAATGAGAAGAGGAGAGAAGTCCACCTATTTGGGGAGATAGTGTAGATGGCTTGGCTTGGAGAGGAATGATGGATAAAAAAGTTCAATCCTTTCACCCACAAAGAAAAGAGATAAGTTCTTCCTAATTTCTTCTACTTGTTTATTATAAGAAGTTGACATAGTATATGGATCATGGTTGAAAATAGAAAGTAGAAAATCTAGATGCATGAAATTTGTGCTATGTTAGTTTATCCCTTGTAAAAATAAGAAAAGATTCCATTTATCATCATGGAGCTAAAATAATACCTTGTTCGGCGGTATGGCTAGAGCCCACGAGGCTCCATGACACCATTACGGTAGGGTGGAGAGAAAGCCTCACTCAAATGTGTTTTTCTTCATTGTATTTCTTTAAAATTGTTTGTAATATGGCAAGCTGGTGTTTGGATGTAACATGGAAGATAATGGAAAAGATCAAGCCCAAATTCTTTTGCATGTAGCTGCATTGCTTATTTTGTTTATATAATATGGGTAATGCTACAAGTTTAAAAGATGGGTTATATATATGTCCAATAAAAAGGATGAAAAGAGCCTTTATGCATTGGGTTATTGATAAGATATTTTCTATGTATTATCATAATGATGAGTTTAAGTAAGGAAATGGTAAATTGTTGTAATGAAAGAAAGCAGTTTTCTTCTCCCAAAATACTTGCATTACAATACTTCACTTTGTGATATTCTTGTGAGAAATAGTAGTCATTAACCTTTGAGGCAATTGTTTTGCAAAGCATCTATTTTAATGAAAATATATAGTTTAAATCTTGCATAAGTTTCTCATCATCTGTCTTGAATAGATGTGTATTTTATAATGCTTGCATTTGAATATGCACAAATTTTTAGTCCTTGATACATCACATGTAAAATTTCCTCAATTCTATTCATAATCCATATCTAAAAAAACTAGTACCAAAGAAATTAAGTAGCTTCAAATATATAAATTTTAGCACAAATAATTCCAACATGGCCTATAGTAAAAATACTACATTTTGTAAATAAAAGTCTACATATTGAGGCTATAAATAAACTAAACAATATTATACTTTCCAAAAATAGATACATTAGGCATCCTAGTGTTAGTCATGGTACACGAACCTCTCTGGCCAAAGCAAAACAAGAAAAAAGAAAAAAGAAGCTTACCCTATGCCCTTGTGCAAACCAGAGAAGAAACAAAAATGGCAAACAATAATTCTCAAAACCTGAGTGTGAGGCTTTTGTTTACAAGAAAAATGGGAAAATAATTTATGTCGGCTGAAAAGGATGTCGTGGACTTTATTTTGATTTTTCCCACTATGCCACTAGGAACGGTGATTAAATCTCTCTCAGCATCAGGAAGCTCTAAGGAAGTTGACTCTATTACCAATCTATATGTTGCTCTAGGAAAGGCCTCCCACACACTACATTAATGGTGACAAATCTAAGCTGCTAGAACCAAAACTGGTGTCAAAAAGATCTTGGCAAAATCTTTTGATTGATGGTCCTAAAAGATCATTAGAAAATTTCATCCCCATAAATGTGTTACACACTTTGTTAGCACCACTCCTAATGAAATCTGTGCATGTGGGCTTGCTCTGAGCTACCTTGTAGCATTCCCCCCAAAACCCTATCGAAGCAGTAGCCAAGATATGGATGGAGGAAGTAGCAGAGTTATTTGAGAGACAATACATTTATAATAAAAGATGACCTGAACATAATAGCCAGTTCAAAAACTACAAGCATTAGGTTGTTGAATCAGCTCAAAGTGAAAAAATCTAAGTGTAGTAGAGGAGACTATGAGTGTGGGTGTAGATAAGGGTATAGAGATCCTCCGGGCTTCGTAGGTTTCAATTCCTTACGAATGTGGGTTATAGGATCGAGCCATCAAACTATTCGTTGTGATAAGTGAGTTAGTTTCCTAGGCTACCTATGCAAAAAATGAGAGGAAGGTTTTGTGGGCACCTCATCCAGCTATTAATGCTTAGCATGGGCAGCATTGGTCTTCTGGGCGTATGAATGACTGCCAGAGTCAAATAATTCAAATCATAGTGGATGGTTTAAATTTTGGTCAGGGTATCCATTGTTGTCAGCTGCGTGAGTTCTTCGTCTACGCATCCCATTCAATTCGAATAAATTCAATCCCTATTGAAAGTCTCATCCAGTGTTAGAGAGAGAGTGTGGTAAGGAGATGATATGGATGATCAATTAATGTGAGGAAATTCAATAGGTTGCATGGTTAAACATGTGCAGCTGAAGTATTTAAAATTTGAACGAACTCATTTATGATAAAAAAAGGTGATATTCTAGTGCTTGATTTATGATGGTGGGTGAATATATTTAGTTTTAGGATAGATTTAGCTTTTGGACCGATAAAAAAATATAAGAAAAGAAAGGGAAACCTTATTTGCAATAAGATAACATCACCTCGTAGAGTAGGTTATTGTTATCTAATCGAGGTATAAGTGTACAGGATTAAGTAGTTACAACAACAAGACTTTCAATTCAAATGTTGATTTCACCCATTTTAAAAACAATAGAGACAATATTTCTCTATGCATAAGAATCGTTCAATGTTGAAACTATTATTTTCTTTTGTATAAAATTTTCTTATTTAACAACTATGTAATCAAACACCACAAAATAACTTTATATCAATCTTGTTCCTTGTGTACTACTCCTTTTAACTGATCTGCTCCAAAAAGTCCTTAAAATGTGTCTATTTTTTCCATTGCTATAATTGTTAAGGAAAAATAAAGATACAGAGCTACGTACTACTCGCTGGTGGGAGCATTGCTTGGAATAAATGGCCTTAATAATGGTTCTTATATTAGATAATAATAGTGAGCAATTTGATAATTTTATTAATCTAATGTGTTAAATAATAATAATACTCCTTTTAAATTATATATATAATTACGCCGAGAGGCGTATTTAGCTGTAGAAGGAAGAATGTTTCTCCATAAACATTAACCCTTTTTCAAAAAAGTTGATGTCCTTGCTGGCTGTCATGATGGCGAACAAGAAGAAGCTGAAAAGTTTCATGGTGGCAGATCAGATGTTTGGCAGGCAGCGACTCATAACTGATAGAAGTTGAAGAGTCTCATGATGAGAGTGGAAGTTTATTACATTGTGTAACTAATGGCAGCGGAAGAGTCATCACAGTTTATAGTGGAGTGCAAGAGTGCCATAAAGAAATTAGATGCAGTGTGCATTGAATTCCTCATCTTCTGGTTTCTACGTAGGCTTTGTTTCTTTCATGCTATTTATAATTACATATATTAGAGTAGATATTATTGTAATGTTTGTTTGAAGAAAACAGTTCGCTTCTGTCACTTGTGCATTTACAGATATCCATTTTTCCAATTGCATTTGCTTGAAAGTTTCCAAGCTCCATGTTTCGATCTTTATGCCAAGAGGCATATTCAGTTGTAGAAGGAAGAATGTTTCTCTGTAAACATTAACCCTTTTTCAAAAATGTTGACGTCCTTGCTGGCTGTCATGATGGCGAACAAGAAGAAGCTGAAAAGTTTCACGGTGGTAGATCAGATGTTTGGCAGGCAACGGCTCATAACCGACAGAAGCTGAAGAGTCTCATGATGAGACTGGAAGTTTATTACATTGTGTAACTAATGGTAGTGGAAGAGTCATCACAGTTTATAGTGGAGTGCAAGAGTACCATAAAGAAATTAGATACAGTGTGCATTGAATTCCTCATCTTCTAGTTTCTACGTAGGCTTTGTTTCTTTCCTGCTATTTATAATTAGATACATTAGAGTAGATATTATTGTAATGTTCGTTTGAAGAAAACAGTTCACTTCTTTCACTTGTGCATTCACATATATCCATTTCACCAATTGCATTTACTTGAAAGTTTCCAAGCTCCATGTTTTGATCTTTACACAGAGAGGCATATTCAGTTGTAGAAGGAAGAATGTTTCTCCGTAAACATTAACCCTTTTTAAAAAAAGTTGATGTCCTTGCTGGCTATCATGATGGCGAACAAGAAGAAGCTAAAAAGTTTCATGGTGGCAGATTAGATGTTTGGCAGGCAGTGGCTCATAACCGACAGAAGCTAAAGAGTCTCATGATGAGAGTGGACGTTTATTACATTGTGTAACTGATGGCAGCGGAAGAGTCATCATAGTTTATAGTGGAGTGCAAGAGTGCCATAAAGAAATTAGATGTAGTGTGCATTGAATTCCTCATCTTCTGGTTTCTACGTAGGCTTTGTTTCTTTCCTGCTATTTATAATTACATACATTAGAGTAGATATTATTGTAATGTTTGTTTGAAGAAAATAGTTCACTTCTTTCACTTGTGCATTCATAGATATCCATTTCGCCAATTGTATTTGCTTGAAAGTTTCCAAGCTCCATGTTTTGTTCTTTATGCCTAGAGGCATATTCAGTTGTAGAAGGAAGAATGTTTCTCCGTAAACATTAACCCTTTTTCAAAAAAGTTGACATCCTTGCTGGCTGTCATGATGGTGAACAAGAAGAAGCGGAAAAGTTTCACGGTGGTAGATTAGATGTTTGGCAGGTAGTAGCTCATAACCGACAGAAGTTAAGAGTCTCATGATGAGAGTGGAAGTTTATTACATTGTGTAACTGATGGTAGCGGAAGAGTCATCACAATTTATAGTGGAGTACAAGAGTGCCATAAAGAAATTAGATGTAGTGTGCATTGAATTCCTCATCTTCTTGTTTCTACGCAGGTTTACTGATCATCTTCTAGTTTCTACGCAAGCTTTGTTTCTTTCCTACTATTTATAATTACATACATTAGAGTAGATATTATTGGAATGTTCGTTTGAAGAAAACAGTTCACTTCTTTCACTTGTGCATTCACAAATATCCATTTCGGCAATTGCATTTGCTTGAAAGTTTCCAAGCTCCATGTTTTAATCTTTACACCGAGAGGCATATTCAGTTGTAGAAGGAAGAATGTTTCTCCGTAAACATTAACCCTTTTTCAAAAAAGTTGATGTCCTTACTGGCTGTCATGATGGCGAACAAGAAGAAGCTGAAAAGTTTCACAGTGGCAGATCAGATGTTTGGCATGCAGCGGCTCATAACCGACAGAAGCTGAAGAGTCTCATGATGAGAGTGGAAGTTTATTACATTGTGTAACTGATGGCAGCGGAAGAGTCATCATAGTTTATAGTGGAGTGCAAGAGTGCCATAAAGAAATTAGATGCAGTGTGCATTGAATTCCTCATCTTCTAGTTTTTACACAGGCTTTGTTTCTTTCCTGCTATTTATAATTACATACATTAGAGTAGATATTATTGTAATGTTCATTTGAAGAAAACAGTTCACTTCTTTCACTTGTGCATTCACAGATATCCATTTCGCCAATTGCACTTGCTTGAAAGTTTTCAAACTCCATGTTTTGATCTGGGGCTACTGGTTTGTGCTGCTTTTGAATTTTATAGCTCTTTGAGATCAACAAGATAGATTTGGGACTCCAGGTATTTTTCTTTGCTCATAATGCAATACTCGGGCATTTATGGTTATTTCCATGGCCAAATATTTGAACAAAATGGTGGATTTAATTAAGAATCCCTCATAGGCTACTATGATCAGAACTAAGAAATGTGTGTTGTTTATGACTATGTTCCCAATGGAACACTCGAGAAGTATCTCCATGGCAAGGACCCTGGAAGTTCTGATGACATTATTGTAAAGGAAATTATTTCTATGTTTTTTTTATTCTGCATACAAACGTATTAATTCTGATAGTGACACCAAATGTCGAGCCTATAGAATTTTTTAATTAATATGGTAAATATTCAAATGTCATAGAACTATATTGTTTTGGTCCCAAAACTAAAAAAATGAAAGAGGAAAGAGGAGCTGCACTATGTGGGGACAATGGAGGGAGCTTGATTTTGTAGGCAATCATTATCGAAATAAATCTCAAATTTAGAAAAGGTGTAAGCAACGAGTAAATATGTCTTGAAACACTAAAAAGAATTACAATAAGCTTGAGATCATAAATTCCATGAGCATCTAAACATCTACGTGGTTAGACTATCCACCATATGTTTCTAATAAATTTCTCTCAAATTTTGATTCATATAAATGGTTAATAGAATTGCAGCTTGACAAGGTCTCATGTAGAGGCATACTTAAATTTTTTTATGTGGTCACTGCTTAGAAAAAATAGCAAGTAATTTTTAGATGGACTTATCATGTTATTTTATGGTCCTTTTTTAATGTTTCACATAAAAATTTAGAAGGAAAATGTAATCTTATGTGGGCATGATTTTAAATTTTTTGTTCACAATTAAAATTGTCCATCAAATCTCAATTATTTTTTCTCCATGTTTAAAATTGGTAACAGCTTGGTTTTTTAGAAAGAAAAAATTCTCTTTTAAGATTCAGATAACAAAAATATTGTTTATGATGAATTTTTTATGTTTGTTCAAGTCTTATGATAATGGCTCATTGTTTAATACAGTTTAAATTTGATTTATGAAACTGGAAGAAATAAATAAACAAAAAACAATGTAAAATAATAAGTTTCATAATTTCTATTTAAAGAGAATATAAATTCAATTTTATTTTTTTGTGAAAGCTAATAATATAATATAATATAATATAAAAATATAATATAATAATATGAAATAATATTTTAAATATCATTAATAATAATATTATAGTATAAAATAGTAATATATTATACATAAGGATAATATTTTAATTTTTTTGAACAGGCACTCTCCTCTTTTAACATCTCAAGTAGATATCTTTGATTTTACTCTCATTTTCCTATGCAATATGCAATAAGCACTTATATTTAAGTATTTTATATTCATTTGATAAAATGGATTGTTGTAGAATATGATGTTTATTATACAAAGTTAGAATGTGTGGGAATTGAGGATGTCAATTCAATTCACAAGAAAGAACCTTTTGCACAATCATAAATATTTATAAAAATATGCTTGAAAAATAATGAAAACTACACATGTTAAATTCAAAAAAATAGTTATTAAAAAAATTATAAGCATAAAAAGAGAGTCAATAATATTATGGGTGTACTTATTCTCAAATAGGACAATAAGGTATTATTTCACAAAGATATCATGATCACAAGATTAAAATTTAATGGTTTTACTAGCAACAAATAAATTTGTGATTATGGCATAGGATCTTAATAACTATGAGTTGGGGTTTGCTATTATGATTTTTCTCCAATCAAATATATTAGTTTTTTTTATAATCTTTATTTAATAAATCACTCCTTTGTAGCTAGCATTAAACATTAACTATAAAACCCAAATTCATATTATGTTATTAGTGACTATAGGACTATAAATCTATTAAGGATTTACATTGTTTATTATATTATGGTCATTAAGCATGATTACATTCTTATTTCACTTGTAAATTTAATAATAAGTATAACATAAAAACTCATATGTAAATCATGTTTATCAATATTAAATCATGATTGTTAATATTATTTAAAGGTTAGGGTTAAGATTCAATTAAGGTTAAGGTTATGGTTATGGTTCAAATACAATTATGGTTACAATTAGTCTTGTAAGATAAAGTTTAGAATTTGGATTAAGGTTAGGGTTGGGATTAGGTTTATGATTAGCATTCATTTGGGGTTGAGGTTATGGTTCAAATAGACTTATAATTAAATTGGAATTAAGATTATATTAGGGTTAGGGTTCAAATAGGGTTCTTTTATTTTTAGCAAATAATCAAATTTAAAATGGGAGATTTATAGAATGAATCAGAAATCATAGTTGAAATCCCAACTACCTTGTAAGGTCAAATGAGTTTTTTTTATTGCAATAAGATGGTCAAAGAAGCTTAATGATTGATGATGTTGAAGAACTAGAAATAATGATAATGGAAGATGTTGCAAAAAAAGTTCATGAGTCATACACTTTAACAATGATTATATGTCTTATAGATTTTTAGTGTGTATATATATATATTAAGTGTGTGTATATATATATATATATATATAATTTGTTGAGCTCCAATGTAGAAGCACTCAATAAAAATGATAACTCTTGGCGTATTTTATATATATTAATATTTAATATATGTATGCTAGTAATATGATAATTCAAAGTAAATTTTAAAGTAAATAGTAACAACATTTGAGACAAAGGAAAAGTAACTATCAACATAGATTTGTTTGTAAATATTGAAACTATTGCTTTAGTAAAATGGTAACATAGTAACAGGGAATAGAAGTGAAAGTATAATGAGTGGTTGGAGTAAATGGTGAGCTACACAAACTTGTACGGAGTAATTCTCATGGGGAAAAATCTATTATAATGCTACTAGTAAACGAAAATCTATCCATGCGTAAATATTAGTATTGATAGATAACTTTGGTAATAATCACTGTTATTGGTAATCAGCAATATAATGTTTTTTTTTTCAATATTAAGGGAGGTGATGTTAAAATCCGTAACAATAATAAGATAGATTGATAATAAAATTAGATTAGCATTTTATAATTACATATCATTGTTGGTATTGGGAGCAGTCAAAATGTTAAATAACATTAATAATAAATTAGGTTTTAACGCTGCTAAAACAAATGTGAATGGTTTTATCCTAGCATAAAGTGAAAGTGAAATCAGTAATAAAGTGTGAAAATATCATTTAATGATATTACTAAGATATAAATATTATTATTATTATTATATTATCACTATAAATGCTAATATTGATGTTGAAATTAATAGAAAATGTAATTCTAAAATTATTCTTATAATAACATAGAATTTGACGGTTGAATAATAATGTTAATTGAATTCAAATATTCTTGTTGAGTAAATACCTCTTAAACGAAGATATAAATAAAATAAAATAAAATAACCTTTTCTTAACAATTAATAACCAAAGGTAAATATGGTGTTAAATTAATTAAATTCTAATATTAGAATTAAATTGGTGGTTAATAGAATTTTTAAAAGGATTTAAAAAAAAATGTTTATTAATATTAGAGTTAAATATTATTTGGAAAAAGGTGATATTGTACTAACAAAGGTTTAATAATACCCTTATTAATAATGTTTTAATCATATTTTCAAGAGTAAATATTTTTGGAAAGCAAATATTACATAAAACACAAAAAATATTAGAATAAAACCAAAAAAATATGATGTACCTGCATTAGACTACCCAAGAAGAAAGACTTCTTCATAGAATCATATCCATGTGTTCATCAATACTACCACCATACTTGGTTATGTCTAAAGTTGTCATCCATATAGCATCTTCAACTGCACCTTTCCATTTAACTAAATACTAAAAAAATCTTCACCTCTTGTCTTTTTAACCTTCTTTTCTTCTAAGACCTACTCAATCTACAAGGGTTAAACTATGGAAAACTATTTCTCCCAATTAATTATATGTTCTTTTTGAACTTCGGATGTATCTGCCGATTCCTTACTTTTACTTTCCTTGCAAGGGTACAAATTTGCAACATTAAAAATTGGATAAATTCCAATGTTAGGTGGAAGTGTAATTTCATATGCATTTGAAGAAAACTTCCTCACAATTTTTCAAGACCCAATCTTTTTAAGCCTCAACTTATCCTATTCTCTCTTTGGAAACCTTTCTCTTTTGAGATATGCCAATACTAGATCGTCAATTTGAAAATTCTATTATTTTTTGTTTTAAATTTGTGCTTTGCTTATACATGTTGTTACTGTCCTATAATTTATTCTTCACATGTTTATGAAATTCCTACATGGATATACTTCATTTTCAAAACTCATTATCTCTTATTTTCCTAAGTCTCTCAACTCATAAAATCCTCTTGGATGTATTCCATACATGATCTGAAATGGACTTAATCATGTACTTCCGTTTGGTGAGTCATTGTAAGTAAACTCTGCCTGAGGTAATACATGATCCCATTGCTTGGGATTTTCACTACTTAGACTTCTTAAAATATTCCCCAAACTCCTATTTACTCCCTCTATTTTCCCATCAATATGTGGGTGCTATGTTGAGCTGAAGTTGAGACTAGTTCCTAACTTTCTCCATAAAGTTCTCTAAAAATGTCCCACAAATTTGGTATCCTTGTCTAAATCTATGCTTTTGGGAAGCCCATGTAACCTCACAACATCTTTGAAAAAGAAATTTGCCACATCAGTTGCATCACTTGTCTTAAAACATGATATAAAGTGACCCATCTTTGAAAATCTATCTACAAAAACTAAAATTGAGTCCTTAACCCTTTTTGTTTTAGGAAAAACCAATACAAAATATATACTTGCAGAGTCCCATGGTCTTATTTGGGATTGGAAATGGTTTCTATAACCTAGTGTTGTAGCTTCTTCCTTTGAAATATTGGAAAATCCTACATCTTGCAATAAAATTCTTCACATCAACTTACATACCTAGCCAAAAATAAAAAGGACTTAATTGAGCAAATTTTTTGTCTTGCCTAAAATATCTTGCAAGGCATCCACTGTGTTATAATTGACTCCCTTTGAATAAAAATCCTTCCTGTATCATATAATCCATCCATGAATTTTTATCTTGGTTCAAAGGATTTTTACAAGAAGCTTAGGATTCTTTGAATTCAACATCTTCTTCATACATTTCTTTTAAATTTTCAAATCCCAAGAAATTTACTTTGAAATACTGCATGTAATACCCCTCTATTTTGCTTTCGGGCTGTATAGTATGTCCTTGTTTGCTTCGATGTGCTTTTTGGTTCTCGTGATACTTTATCATGTGTCTGTTATTTGATCATTGTTTATAGAGTGATAGTCTATGTGTGTGATGTGATGTATCTTATCTGATGCTTTATTTGACATGTTTTAATTTGGTGTAATGATGATTAGTTATTGTAACATGTTATTGCATGAGATATTTGTTTATGATGGAACTGTCAATCTATGATGAGTGTATTGGTGAAGGGGATGAGATCGCATCACTCGCTTGCGAGTGCCCTATGATTCCACAATTTCCTCTTCATGGTGTGTTTATTATCATATATATATGCATGCTCGATATACTCTTTGTTCACAGGTTGACAGGTATAGGACATTGATTCCACCTGATTTCATAGGTTTGAGGGTGTCCATTGACCAACAGTAATCGATTGGGAGATAGTAATTAGATTTTCCATGCCAAGTCATCACCCTAGTCATAGTGTTTCGTCGGGTTGTGTCAGGTTTAGTTGTTTTAATATG
>VDFB02370385.1:0-13822 GCA_007258455.2 Sequoia sempervirens | reverse complement strand
GTGTACTCATTTGGATCGTATAATAAAGGAACAAATCAACTGCCACCGCATGTGTTTGAAAGACATGACTATGTTGGGTCCCTTCAATTTACTGAGAGGATGAATATTACTGACAATGTTGATTGATTTAAGTGTTATGTGTCATGAACATGGAAAAATGATGAAGGGAAGCTATATATAACTTTGGTGCTTAGTTGTTTAACTCTAAATTATCAATCCTACATTGATTATCTCAAGATCTTTAATATGCTCAACACTTAACAAAAGGCATTATTGAACATAAGTTGCACAATCTAAACAAATGATTATATGGATAAATATGTGCCATGTATTTAATTACATCAATAGTCATAACTCCTTCAAAGATTATGGGGAAATTATCAAAGTGCAATGTTGTGTAAGCCCTTGAATTTCTTTTGGTCAAAAACTACTAATGAATAAAGGATGCCACATGGTTTTCACTTGCAAAATTTTATCGAAACCAATATGACACATACACATTGAATGTGAAAAAAATTGATAGCCACTCGTAGAAACATTTAAATGAATTAT
Organism: Sequoia sempervirens; assembly: GCA_007258455.2. Lineage (NCBI taxonomy): Eukaryota > Viridiplantae > Streptophyta > Pinopsida > Cupressales > Cupressaceae > Sequoia > Sequoia sempervirens. The sequence goes on along the minus strand of VDFB02370385.1, from coordinate 13,270 downwards.
GAGCTGATCATTGTAAAGGAGTTGTAACGCCCGTCGTGCAAACCCCAGAGAACACACACATAATGCGAATAATTTTTTATTTTAAAAATAACAAAAGTAGACATGCAATAACATTAAACCATAACCACATAGCATAACACATAACAATAATACACTGGGTTCTCTGGGGCACACGAGGTTACATCGCAACAACTAAACAGAATTAAAGATAAAGAATATAACATAACCATTTAATTTATGATAACCATATACAATAATACATTTGAAAATCATGATGCGAGCATAATAAACATCGCATAATTACATCCATGATAATTCTTTTAACAAGATCCAAATTAAACCTAACTATTACATCATTGTTTCAATATACATTACAATCTTCTTTGATACATGAATTACATTGAATTTCCCAACATGGGAATAGATACAAGAATAATGAACATGAAGTACAACTGATCACTGGTACAACTCCACTGTGGAAAGCTGAGAAGACAAGACGCTGAAGGGGAACCCAACGGGTGCGGAGCACGTTCCACCCAACCATGTGAGTTAAGTAACTCACCCCGCGTCGAGGTGAGACGAGAAGTGAACCGGACTACGAATGTCAACCCACTAACAACATTACAAAACAAAAGTAATAACTCAAGTATGTAACGCACAAACATCGACGCATTCTCAAATCACATAACAAGTTAAAACCAAGAACCTCATCACAATGACATGAAGTATCATCAACTATCAATCATGAATCAAGTTCACAAAATCAAAAGCATCATAAAGATATAATATCCAGAAGAACTGAACCAACACCCAAAATACATTTCCAAATAAATCAGAACCAATAAAAAGAATACGAATTCATAATAACTCTAAATCAACCATTCAATACACCATTCCACAGCAATCGCTAGCCAAGTCAAACGTGTCAAGTGGTAGGAGGGTCACATAACCCCCATATGTGGGATCCCCGTTCTTTCCTCTCAACTCAGACCCACCTATGGATTCCCTAGCCCCAAAATCAATAACATAAAAATAACAATATCCAGAGGCAACAAGAAACAAGGACAAGGGCGTCTAGTGGAGAGTGTCATCGCATAGCTCTCATGGGATCCCCTGGCACTTCCTCCTAACCGAGGCACCGGCACCCATCTATGGATCACCTGGCCCTTCCTCCTACTGAGGCGCCGGCACCATAGGGTAGCTAATGCGGAGCCGATGGTCTCTCATGAAGACGAGACTACGACTTTGCCTACCACGGCCTACTCAGTCTATCACTAGTCTACGGTAGCCCTAATGCACAGACGAGGAATCCAACTTTCATTATCTTGTATGTTTTACTACCCATCCCCCTAAATTCTATTTTTAGGTTATCACTTGTTTAACTACTCTTACGTTGGTTCCCCTGAGCACTTCCTCTTACCCGAGGCGCCGGTGCCCATGAAGAGCCACTCTCCCTATGACCCCTAACATATCTCAAACAGGCAAGGGTTGAACTAACATCCAAAAAGCATAAACCAAAACTAAACACACGAGGCATTAACCCTCTCACGATTACTCACAATCAAAAGTCTTACGAAGCTGTTCAACCCTTCCAACATAAAACCAATAATGCTCAAAAGCATAAAAAAGCAGAGAATAACACTCTAAATGACAAGCCTCTGGGACAAGGTTTTCACAATAAACAACAACTGAATCACAAGGTTCCCACACCGCAACCAGAATAAAGGAACAACCATAATCAAAATGCACAAGAAAGACCGACAATCCATACGGTTTCACAATTACAATAGAACTTCCACATCAATACGCTAAAACTATAAAATAACAATAAAGAAATAATCAATCAATTTTATCAAAATTCCACGAAACAATTAACAATACCATAATATCCTTACCCACGCACAAGTATTCAAGATAACCTAAATAGACAATAAACTTGTTTATTCCCTACCAATAAAATAAAATCACATATAAACTGTGAACATCAAATATATATATTTATATGTACATAAAAATAATACATTAATTTTGTTTTACTACATAAAAACTTTAATAATTAATTCCCAAATAGAAATTACATTTCTTAAATATTAGAATAAATAATTATAATATCCTTCCTTTCTATATTTTGTTTTTTTAAAAAAAAAAAATAATATTAAATAATATATATATATATATATAATTATTACTAACAAATTAAATTTTATTCTACTAAAAGAAAATCATTAAGATTTTATTTCAAAAAAAAAAATTACATTTTATTTGATCTTTAAAATCCAATAAAATAATATCAAATAAAATAATTATAATTATATTTTATTTGAAACTAAATTATAATTATTATTATATTTCTTAATAAACTAAATATTTGCCACATTTTTTTAAATATAATATTATATATATTTTTTCTCTTTTGGTACAAAACAAAATTCTTGGTGTACCAAACAAAGGTTAATCATCGCTGACGCGCTTCATACCGCTAGAGTTCCATCGATCGCTGGCTACAGCTAGCTTATTAAGATCATTGCCGCTAGCATCGCTTCGCCAGGTGATTTTGAAGGTATGGTTTCTACCGGGCCCTTCCACCGAACCCCAAAAAATTAAATTTTATTAAACTAAAACCATGATAAATGCCAATCCTCGAATTTGGTAAAAATTTTATTTTTTAATTTCTTTATTTTTGAAAAACATAAAAACCCTCAAGAATCTACCGACGGAACATAACCACAACCCAAATCAAAGGCCCTACTTCATGAATAACCTATTTTTTATATATATTATTACGTAATATATATATATATATATAAATTATCGTTATATATATATATATATATATATATATATATATATATATATATATATATATATATATATATATATATAAAATTTTTCTTATAAGAACGTCGTCTCAAATTTATTAAAAGCAAGATTGATCTTTTCCATAGAAAATAAACAGAGAGAAAATTTAACATATTCGAACGAAATTCAATAGAATTATCTTTCCGTTTGCTTGCAATAAAATAAAATGATTTCAAATTTAAAAGGAAATTTCTTATGAAGAAAACCCAATTATTATTATTATTTTTTTTTACAAACTAAATCATTTAAATCTAATTCTCTGAAACTTTTCCTTTACAAACAAAAATTGATCTAAATCACATTTCTATTCTTTTTACAGATTCAAACAATCAAGAAGAGAGAGAGAGTGGAACCTGGAGTCCTGCGCTCTCGAAGATCTGATGAAGCTGATTTCTGATGGCCTCGAAGAGCTCCTTGTTTGTGCTTCAAAATCTTCTCTACAGAATTTCGTGCTCGAACTCGAACCGCCCCTTTGTTCAGAAGACTTCTCCAAAGCAACAACAGTAACAGTTTCCCCCAACTCCCTTTCTAAAACTCCTCTAAAAAAAATAGCAAAAGATTGAAATATCCTCTCTAAAATTCCAACTTACAAAGCCAATATCTTCTACAACCTCCGTCACCATAATCCTCTTGTGTGTGTAAAACTTGTAAAAATTCTTAATTAAAATAAAAGATATTGACAATTTCCTCTACAAACTATAAAAATAAAAAATAAAATAAAACAATTCTTTAAAAACAAGCTTTTTCCCAGATCTCTATTCCTATAGGCTCACACAGTCTTTTTATTCTTTTATTTGTTTTATTGCTTTAATTCCTATTTTTGCAACTTTTCTTGCTTCTCACATTACATATTTAATTTTAATAAATTATTCTCATAATTATCCACCACCAATAAATTGATTAAATTAATTAAGCCATATTTAATATTTAATTATTATTTAATTGCAAAATATATAACTTTCAAAATAATTAAATCATCTAATATATATAAAAGAATTTAACCTAACATAGAAATAAATAATTATTTCCATCATTAAAATGAATCATAACTTATACAATGCTACCTTGACAAAGTACGACAAAACACATAACGCAAAATACAAATGATAACAATTACACAAAGTAAACAATACCAAACAACAAGACGACCTGACATCATGGGACGGGAGGACTTCATCGTCACCTCTGTATCAACATTTAACCGTTGGGCTATAGGTGCTCGCCCTGTCCTGTCGAAGCAGGTGGAATCGAGACTTTTACCTGCAAATCCTGCATACAAACGAAGTTGTGTACATGTGCATATATATATAACATTAAAGCATTAAATCAAAATACTACATTGTGAGAAGGAATCACAACATAACAGGGCACTCGCGAACGAGTGATGCTATATTGTCCTTCATCACACCTATTCTAACAATTATAACATAATCAATGAATTACATTTCTAACTAACAATCATCTCATAACATATTAAATTAAATCACTGCATCATATCATAATTCAGAAAATCAATTGATATCTAACCAACCACAATGTCATATAAAATAATCAAATCCACTACTAGAATAATAGCATCATCAAATGTCTAACTAACCAAATCAAACAATACTAGTACCATCAGAGTATCCAGCCAAGCACAAAAATAATAAGTCTAAACAGTAATAGGGGTATTACATCCTCCCCCCTAGGATATGGCTTACTCCTGGAAGCCATTAAATAATAGAATAAAAGGAAAATTAAGATTCTCAAATAAGGGAGACATCCTCCCATGACACCAAGATCACAACGTTTAGGACACCATCGAACCCTTTCGAGCTCACTCATGAGCTCCTAATCCAGAACTTCGTCCGCTACCAGAAGCCTCTACCCCTGCATCTTGGTACCCAGCCTAACGATTGTCGACAACAAAAAACACTCGGTGTGATCTACCCGCATCTCCCACCGTCGGCTCATAAGCGGCAGGTCTCTGATTAAATCCAGAAGTGCTCTTTTGTGGACACACTCTAGCGATATGCCCTTGTTGCCCACATGAGTAACAACCAGTACCTCGGCCAAATCCTCTGCCCTCGGATGGAGCATTGGATTGTTGAAAGCTTGCTCGACTCGGCGCTGACTGAAAACTAGGTGCAGGCTGTGCAAAACATTCCTGTCGAATTTGGTGCCTGATCCTTTTTCGATCCTTACGAAACTGCGAATTGCCACCTTGCTGAGATTGAAAGTTTTCATGCTTCAGCCGCGATTGTTGTTCCTGATGCTGCTGCTACTGACCCCCTTTAGAAGGTGGATTCCTGTTCCTAGAAGATCCTACTCCCTGTGATTGCCCTCCATGAGTAACATAACCAGGTGTGGGCATGCTACCAATCTGTACTCTGATGTGACCACCCAAAGCCATGGCCAAATTCTCCTCCACTAAGCAAGCCTTCTCAACTGCCATTTCCATTGTCTTCGGATCGAAGACTCGTACGCCACCACTGATGCGGGCGTTTAAGCCCTGAACAAAATGCTGCACTAACATGCCCTCATCGTGGCTAATCCCTGCATACTGCTTCAACTCATAGAAGCGCCTCTCATACTGCTCCACTGACATAGATAACTGCTTGAGATCATGAAACTCGTCAACCCTACGCTGCCTCCAATGGTCTGAGAGGAAACGAGCTCTGAACCTATATAGAAACAACTCCCAAGTAACCACACTAATATCAAGATGCAACTTCTGTTCCTCAAGGCGCCACCAAGTAGATGCGAAGCCTCGCAAGTGCATAACTGCACACCGAGCCTTGGTATTGCTACCGTAGGGGTGCATAGCGAAGCAACGATCTAAGTCAATTAACCAGGTCTCAGCCTCTAGACCTCCTCTAGAACCATCAAAAGTAGGAGGGTGTGCCCTCATCAGATCTCTCATATGGCCTGCTATGATTGCATCCTGAACCACATCTGTATCCCTGCGCCTCGGGGACCTCTCTCTCTCCCTCTCAACCTGGTGCACCTCATCTGGCCTGGGTCCCAATCGGTTAAGAATCTCTCCAAGTATATGCTGTAACTGACCGTCTAGACCTGGCTGTGCTGGATTCTGGCCACCTGATGGAACGCTATGAAGACTCTGATGTTCCTCATGCTCAGAGCCATGGGAACTAGGAATTGAGGGGCTTTGCCAGTTTTCTCCACGTCCGGCACCACGGCCTCTTGCACGGCCACGTCCTCTACCTCGAGGCATAGTTCTGCGCCACAAGATAAAGTACAACATGAGCTCAAGAGTTGCACAAACGGTAACCTAATGGACTACACTACCCAAAGACCCTAGCATTTGCAACCTTGGCTCTGATACCAAGTTGTAACTCCCGTCGTGCAAACCCCAGAGAACACACACATAATGCGAATAATTTTTTTTTTTAAAATAACAAAAGTAGACATGCAATAACATTAAACCATAACCACATAGCATAACACATAACAATAATACACTGGGTTCTCTGGGGCACGCAAGGTTACATCGCAACAACTAAACAGAATTGAAGATAAAGAATATAACATAACCATTTAATTATGATAACCATATACAATAATACATCTGAAAATCATGATGCGAGCATAATAAACATCGCATAATTACATCCATGATAATTCTTTTAACAAGATCCAAATTAAACCTAACTATTACATCATTGTTTCAATATACATTACAATCTTCTTTGATACATGAATTACATTGAATTTCCCAACATGGGAATAGATACAAAAATAATGAACATGAAGTACAACTGATCACTGGTACAACTCCACTACGGAAAGCTGAGAAGACATAACACTGATGGGGAACCCAACGGGTGCGAAGCACGTTCCACCCAACCATGTGAGTTACAAGTAACTCACCCCCCGTGCTCAGAGGTGACGAGGAAGTGAACCCGACCATGAATGTTAACCGACTCAACAACATGATACAAAACAAGTACAACTCAAGTATGCAATGCACAAACATCGATGTACTCAAATCACATAACAAGTTAAAACCAAGAACCTCATCACAATAACATGAAGTACTATCAATTAACAATCATGAATCAATTCACAAGAATTCAAAGAATCATCACAAAAAGATAACATCCAGAAGAATCAAACCAACAACCAAAATACATTTCCAAATAGATCAGAACCAATAAGAAGAACACGATTCCATAATAACTCTAAATCAACCATTCAATACACCATTCCATAGGCAACAAGAAATAAGTCAAACGGGTGTCAAGTAGGGAGGGTCATCACATAACTCTCATGGGATCCCCTGGCTCTTCCTCCAACTGAGGCAACGACACCCACCTATGGATTCCCTAGCCCTAAAATCAGAATAACATAAAAAAATAACAATATCCAGAGGCAACAAGAAACAAGGACAAGGATGTCTAGTGGAGAGTGTCATCGCATAGCTCTCATGGGATCCCCTGGCACTTCCTCCAACTGAGGCGTCGGCACCCATCTATGGATCACCTGGCCCTTCCTCCTAACTGAGGCACCGGCACCATAGGGTAACTGATGCGGAGTTGAGGGTCTCTCATGAAGACGAGACTACGACTTTGCCGACCACGGCCTACTCAGTCTATCACTAGTCTACGGTAGCCCTAATGCATAGACGAGGAATCCAGTTTTCATTATCTTGTATGTTTTACTACCCACCCCCTAAATTCTATTTTTAGGTTATCACTTGTTTAACTACTCTTACGTGGGTTCCCCTGGCACTTCCTCTTACCCGAGGCGCCGGCGCCCACAAAGAGCCACTCTCCCTATGACCCTTAACATATCTCCAAAACAGGCAAGGGTTGAACTAATATTAATAAAGCATAAAACAATCTAAACACACGAGGCATTAACCCTCTCGCGATTACTCAAAGTCAAAAGTCTTACCAACCCGTTCAACCCTTCCAACATAAAACCAATAATGCTCAAAAGCATAAACAAGCAGAGAATAACACTCTAAATGACAAGCCTCTGGGACAAAGTTTTCACAATAAACAACAACTGAATCACAAGGTTCCCACACCGCAACCAGAATAAAGGAACAACCATAATCAAAATGCACAAGAAAGACCGACAATCCATACGGTTTCACAATTACAACAGGACTTCCACATCAATACGCTAAAACTATAAAATAACAATAAAGAAATAATCAATCAATTTTATCAAAATTCCACGAAACAATTAACAATACCATAATATCCTTACCCACGCACAAGTATCTCGGTACAAATCTAAATAATACAACTTGTTTATTCCCCACACAAATAAATCACATATAACCAAAGAACATCAAATATATATATTTATATGTACATAAAAATAATACATTAATTTTGTTTTACTACATATAAACTTTAATAATTAATTTCCAAATAGAAATTGCATTTCTTAAATATTAGAATAAATAATTATAATATCCTTCATTTTTATATTTTGTTTTAAAAAAAATAATAATAATATTAAATAAAATATATATATATATATATAATTATTACTAACAAATTAAATTTTATTCTACTAAAAGAAAATCATTAAGATTTTATTTCTAAAGAAAATTACATTTTATTTGATCTTTAAAATCCAATAAAATAATATCAAATAAAATAGTTATAATTATATTTTATTTGAAACTAAATTATAATTATTATATTTAATAAACTAAATATTTGCCACATTTTTTTTTAAATATATAATATTATATATATTTTTCTTTGAAAATACAAAAAAAAAAAAACAAAATTTAAAATAAACAAAGGCCGACACAGTACTAGCCGACAGCCATACTACCCGTAGCAGTCTTAATGACTGTTGCGCAGCAGTCATTAAGACTACTGCGGCAGTACTGCCGCGGCAGTAGGGTGACGGGGAAGGTATGGCTTCGGCCGTCCTTCCACCGAACCCCAAAAAAATTAAATTTTTTATTAAACTAAAACCTATGATAAATACAACTTTCGAATTTGCAATTTTTTTTTTTAAATTCCCATTTTTTTTTTGAAAACATAAAACCCTCAAGAACGCATTTAAACATAATCTTCGGACCCCTTAAACTAACCCAAATCAAAATTTACTTGCGAATAAATTTATTTTTTATATATATTATTACGTAATATATATATATATATATATATATATATATATAAATTTATCAAGATATAAATATATATATAGTTATATTTAAAAAACATATATATATATATATATATATATATATATATATATATATATATATATATATAAATTTTTCTTTATGTGCTAACGCTTGCCTCAAATTTATTAAAAGCAAGATTGATCTTTTCCATAGAAAATAAAACGGTAGAGCAGTACTTAACATATTCAAACTTAAATTCAATAGAATTATTCCTTCCGCTTACTTGCAATAAAATAAAATGATTTCGAATTTAAAAGGAAATTTCTTATGAAGAAAACCTAATTATTTATTTATTTTGTTTTTACAAACTAAATCATTTAAATCTAATTCTCTGAAACTTTTCCTTTACAAACAAAAATTGATCTAAATCACATTTCTATTCTTTTTACAGATTCAAACAATCAAGAAGAGAGAGAGAGTGGAACCTGGAGTCCTGCGCTCTCGAAGATCTGATGAAGCTAATTTCTGATGGCCTCGAAGAGCTCCTTGTTTGTGCTTCAAAATCTTCTCTACAGAATTTCGTGCTCGAACTCGAACCACCCCTTTGTTCAGAAGACTTCTCCAAAGCAACAACAGTAACAGTTTCCCCCAACTCCCTTTCTAAAACTCCTCTAAAAAAAATAGCAAAAGATTGAAATATCCTCTCTAAAATTCCAACTTACAAAGCCAATATCTTCTACAACCTCCGTCAGCATAATCCTCTTGTGTGTGTAAAACTTGTAAAAATTCTTAATTAAAATAAAAGATATTGACAATTTCCTCTACAAACTATAAAAATCAAAAATAAAATAAAACAATTCTTTAAAAACAAGCTTTTTCCCAGATCTCTATTCCTATAGGCTCACACAGTCTTTTTATTCTTTTATTTGTTTTATTGCTTTAATTCCTGTTTTTGCAACTTTTCTTGCACCTCACATTACATCTTTATTTTAAATAAATTATTCTCATAATTATCCACCACCAAATAATTGATTAAAATAATTAAGCCATAATTAATATTTAATTATTATTTAATTGCAATATATGATTTTCAAAATAATTAAATCATCTAAATATATATAAAAGAATTTAATCTAACATTGAAATAAATAATTATTTCCATCATTAAAATGAAACATAACTTATACGATGCTACCTTGACAAAATACGACATAACACATAACACAACACACAAATGACGACAATTACCCAAAGTAAACAATACCAAACAAACAAGACGACTTGACATCATGGAACGGGAGGACTTCATCACTGTGATCAACATTTAACCGCTGGGCTATAGGTGTCAGCCTCATTCCGTCGGGCTGTGGAATCGGAGACTTTACCGCAAATCCCGCAAGATACAAAACGGTTGTGTACATGCATATATATATAACATTAAAGCATTAAATCAAAATACTACATTGTGAGAAGGAATCGCAACATAACAGGGCACTCGCGAACGAGTGATGCTATATTGTCCTTCATCACACCTATTCTAACAATTATAACATAATCAATGAATTACATTTCTAACTAACAATCATCTCATAACATATTAAATTAAATCACTGCATCATATCATAATTCAGAAAATCAATTGATATCTAACCAACCACAATGTCATATAAAATAATCAAATCCACTACTAGAATAATAGCATCATCAAATGTCTAACTAACTAAATCAAACAATACTAGTACCATCAGAGTATCCAGCCAAGCACAGAAATAATAAGTCTAAACAGTATGAGGGGTATTACAGGAGTTTTTAAATTGTAAACTATAGAATATGAACCGATGATTGTGAATATGGAATTGATTTTGGACATAAACTATAACATGATTGTGAACCTAGTGTTTTTTATCAAACAAGATTTTTATATTATACAGACAATTAGATTGAGAAACAAAGACAACTATGGGAATAGAGTAATCAATTTATAGGAGAAATTTGGTTTTTTCAACTAAATTAAAGAGAAGTACAATCGATGTAAATCTTAAAATTATTTTCTCTTTATTATTTAATTGAATTTGGGTGTATGCATGCTATATTTATTTGATGTTATATAAATTGAAAAAAGTTAAATTAAATGATTATTCATTATTTGTTTAGAATTTGATGCTACCTTTTTGTACACAAGATTACTATTTGGTGGATTGGATCAATTTAGATAGTTGATGCTCATCTAGGGAAAACATGGATTGCTTGTTGCTAATATAGAATACCTTTGGGACCATGTCACAAGGTCATTCAAATTTAGGGATATTGTCAATTATTGATGAGAACCTATTTAGACCATTAAATATATAGCTAATAGTTGGATATGTGACCAAAATGATGAGCTTGAATAACTTATTTCCATTTTAAATTTAATGAAGACTTATCACCAAGGATTTGGGAGAATTTTTAACTTAAATATTCAAATTGAAATTAATTATTTTGTATAGGAATTATAATCATTAAATAAAATTACTATATTTTTCCTATTTAGGAATCTATTTATAGCCAATGAATTGGCATTGTAAATAGTCAAAAACTATTGGTTTGAAATATATATTCAAATTTTATTCAATCTTGATTTATTTTGTTTGTTCCATGGTTTTCCAAACTAAGTCATGAAATTTGAATTCCATATTTGTAATTTTCTCGAGTGTGATAAATTAGAAATTGAGTGCTTAAGAAGATATCTTTAGTATTAAGATCTAAGATATTTGATGTGTTCAATTTGTTCATGTAATATTTTGGTTTTGTATGCTAATCTTGAAGGTTGTGTATGTTCATCTTGGAAGTTTACATTGTCTTCGGCTTTAATTTTATGCTAAATGGTTGAGCTAAGGTTATTTTTGTATTGGTTTCCCTACTTCACAAATTTTGATAAATTGGGATTAGTTTTTTTTGTTAGATTTAAAATTAGATTTAATTTTGAAATGCATTAAAGTAGAACATTCAGATTGCAAGTCAATACTATTGAGGATATTCATCAATTGAATTATTTTCTATATCACCTTTAGAAACAAATCCTTGTATTGTATTTTCCTTAGTTTCAATTATAACCCCTTGAATGAAATGACTATCATCAATCTTTAGTTTTCCCAAACATTGTTAGAAATTTGAAATAGATTAAACCCAAGGAAATTTATAAGAGAAATTCAAAGCTAAATAAACTAGAAAAACATAAACAATACAAACCAATAATTTTGAGAGATATGCAGTGTCAAGATGACAAAATTACATTAAGAGCTTCCAAGATGAGAAATATAAGTTAGGTAGTGAGTTTATATAGAACTAAGGAGAGGATCGAGGTGCAAAATCAACCAATGAGAATTGACCACCAATAACCACCAACATTAAATAAAGTGATAAAAAGTAAATACTCCACCCTTAAAGGGTGGATACAACTCATCATTTTATCTCCTAGTTATTAAATGGGAAACTCACTTTATTATCCTAAGAAATCTTAATAAATGTGTAGGAAAAACCTATAACTAAGGGAAAATAAATTATCCCACTAGGAAAATAAAAACCTACACCAACCCCCCTTAAGCATAGGTTAGGAGGATGTAAAAGATGATGGGTCCCAACAAATGAAGCCATGTTAGGTACACATGTACATATAAAATCCCCCACAAATAAAGAGAGAACACCCCCCAAAATAGAGAGAGAGAATAAGAGAAGGACTAAGTAGCCCCCTCCAAAGGGATCCAATGGTAGATGCTCATAATTAGATACAAAAGATGATCCACAATCATCAAACATGTTCCTCCCCTTAGGAAGAAATATAACCAAAGTTGTATGCAAGCTATTTCCCCACTCCTAAAAGAAATATTCTATGCATATTGTAGATTTGGGAGACACTATTGATTTCTTTCATCTTCTCTTTGACAAAGTTGATTCTTCTTCAATTGTTGTGAGGGAACACTCTAACCCTCCAATACATTCTCTACATGCTCATTCATTACAGTTTAACATGAGTGAGGACACTTTTGATCAAAATTTGGAGGAGACATTTTAGAGGAGATACTTGAGTCTTTGGCTTGTGTTCTACATCAGTCTCTAGGAGAATTTTCGTTTTCATTTTCATTTTCATTTTCAGTAGTGTGGCCTAGAACACCTGATTTGATTGTGATAGCCTTCAACACCAACATGGGGACACTTGAGCCGAGTTTAGAGACTTCATACATCTTGATTGTTCTTCTTGGGTGATCCCACAATAGTGGGTTACACTTTTTGGCCAAACTTGACATTGAATTGAACTTTTTAACTAAA
>VDFB02370384.1:0-41719 GCA_007258455.2 Sequoia sempervirens | reverse complement strand
AAATGCGCCCAAGGGAACTCAGAGAAAAAGTTGAGAAATTTTCTAAGTGCAAAAATCCGCCACCCACCTCCAAATGCGCCATCCTTGAGGAGTTGATTTGAAAATTCTCTAAGTGTTGGGCTTCATCCTTCATCAGGGGCAAAATGCGCCCAAGGTGTAAAAGTCAAAGGAGAGTCAAAGTTTTCTATCCTGCTCATGGCAAGAAATGCGCCCACCTCAAGCTTCTTGTTGAAAATTCTTCTAAGGCATTGGTATTTCATCCTCCACCATGGCCTAAATGCGCCCATGCAAGGAAAGGGTCAAAGATTTGAAAAGGAGTCAAAAGGCGTTATAATCTCATCCACCTCACCATGCTATTTGCGCCCAAGAGGCAGTCAGCAAGTCAAAGGAGTTCATCCGCCTCATGCATCAAAATGCGCCCAAAGTGGGCCATGTAAAGACAAAAAGTGAAGTTGAAGAGTCATCCAGTGGATAGGCTCAAATGCGCCCATGTTTAAATAGTAAATGGTGAATGAGGGTGGTAATTAAGGTGAAAAATATTGCCAAAGCGTGGTGAAAGATGGTAAGTGTTAGGCGCTCAAGGTGGTGAAGGAGAGTATTGGGCGTGATTTTTGAATTTCCTCCATCATGTGTAGAATGCGCCCAAGGTGGTGGGCCTTAGAGAAATTTTGCTGGGCGTGTGTGTTAGAAAATTGCCTAGGCGTGATTTTAAATTCCTCTTCAAATGCTATATGCGCCTAGGGAGATGGGAGTCTTAAGGTGATTTTAAATATTTTCTAAGGCGTAGGAAAATTTTGCTAGGCGTGGTGAAAGGTGATGAAAATTAGGCGTTATTTTCCAAAGTGGTAGGCGCCAAGGGTGATGGGAGTTATAAGGTGTTAGAAATTTTTTCTAAGACGTGTGAAGTATGAAGATAATTTCCTAAGGCGTGTGGGGTGAAAACAAAATATTGGGCGTGATTTTTGATTTTTCTCTCAAGTGTGCTGGGCGCCTAAAGTTATAAAGTGTGAAAATTTTCTAAGGCGTGATTTTCCTCTTCAAGTATAAAGGTGGTGAGTGATGGAAAATAAAATTGCTAGGCGTATCCTCTTGCATATGCCATATGCGCCTAAAAGTGTTGAGGGTGAGATGAAAAGTGCAAGGCGTTGAAATTTAACATATCCTCCATGAAGTGTGATGTGCGCCATGCAAGGTGTGAAGTAAAGGGGAGGTAAATATTGTTGGGCGTTTGAAAAATACTCACCTTCAAGTGTGATGCTAGGCGTGTGAAGTGGTGAAAATGCTAGGCGTGGTATAAGATGATGTGATGAAGATTTTTCCTCAGACGTTGAAGCTTCAAGTGAAGATATTTTCTAAGTGTGAAATAAAATATGAGGTGAAACAAATTGCTAGGGCGTTGAAGTTGCAAAATAATAAAATTTTCCTGGGGCGTTGAAGATGATGGAAGTGAAATGTGATGTGCTCGCAGGAAGACCTTCCAAGTGAAATAAATCTTTTCTCACAGGCAAGTCGATTGAGTTGGATATAAAATTTTCTAAGGGAAATTTTTTTCAAAAAATTTTCTAAGGCACAAATGTTTTGTCTTAGAAAAATGCCTAAGTCTGGGGAGGTGGTGGAATTTTTCCTGAAGCGTGAGCAGAGTTGCCAGAGGTAAAGTCAGAAGATGCCAACATTGCAGGATGAGAAAAAAAAAAATTTCAAGTCAGAGCAATAAAATTCTCAGGGGAAATGAAGAAATGAAATGAATTGTTGAAAATTATTTTTTCCAAGGTTCAAAATTCCAGAAAATTAAATGAACCCGTTCGTTGGGTACCCATGGGTTCGACGCATTCTGAGAGAAATTTTCTTTTGGGTATTAAAGATTATCGATGAGGAGTTGATTTTAAGGTCTTCTACGGCTTGTCGAGGATTCCGAGATGAGGATTTTAAGTGGGCACCAGGTTGATGAATTCCCTATGGGAAATTTGAAAATTTTCTAAGGCAAAGTGAAGAAAATGTGTTTTCAAGGTGAAATTCTCCAGACGATGAATTTGAAAGAAACTACCTGGGTGAATTTGCTTAAACCCTTCGTAAAGATAGTCCTCCAGAGCCGGAGTTGAACGAAATTGAGTATCGGAGCTCCAACAGGTGAAATGAATTTCCCAAAGATGAAGTTTGTCTAAAGCATGAACTTGAACACAAAGTTGGCGATGAACGCTTGGAGATCAAAGCATGAAAATCAGGTAAGTGAGTTAAGTTTATATCATGAAGTATTCTAATACCCCTCTCCTTGCTTGTTTTGCAGGAGAAATGTTGAGGCCAGAGCACGATGACTTGAAGTGGAAGCACGATGAAGATGAGTTTCAATCTCGAAGGAGGAAAATTTACAAGAAAATGGCTAAGTGTTAAGACTTAGTATAACTCAAAGTGACAAAGATGAAGACCCTCAAGTGGAAGAAATCAAAGAACAACGCCAAGAAAGAAGATCGAGAACAGTGTGAACGCGTCTACAAATGGAATCTTCTAGAAGGATGATGGTGGACATTATGGCACATTTATTACCCCACTCTCCTCTGTGGCGGTTTTTAGGGCAATATTATTTAGGGCTGAGGTGGCACGATTCTGGCCACTCTATTGATTGTAACCCTGGCCGTCTTTTGGGACTTGGCTAGCTATAAAAGGGGGAGTCCCCCTCATTTGTAAGGCATTAGAGATTAGAATTAGATTAGACATTGAAATAGTAGACATTGAGAGAGTATTAGTATTAGAGTTAGTAGTGTAGCATTGTAGAGCATTTTTGCATAATTTGGAGAAGAGAGAAAGTTTTCCCTTTGAAAACTTTTGAGAAGATTATTGTGTAACACATTTTATGATAATAGATCTTTTCATTGATGATGGAATTCGTCTTGTCATGAAATGCTAGCAAGGTTTCTTCTTCCTTTCGTATCCAAGTAGCTTAAATTCATGCAAGTAGCTTATTTTGGTGTGTGGTGTTTTATTGAGATAGCTTCGCTTTTATTCCATACCACTAGCTACTTGTTGATGATAAGTTCTCGCTTCATGGTCGAATTCTGGAGATTATTTTGTGTTTAACTTCTGGCTAGGTTTACATACTTATATGCGCCGTTTCCATGGTGTATGCATACAAATTATAACCCCAACATCTTTCGGCCGTTTCCTTTGAAGATTGCAATCGATTTCATCGAGAGGTCAGTCCACCTGAGGCTAGGTGAAATCTGGTTGAAGTCTATTGAAACTAAGCCCTACATATCCCGTGATTTAGAATAGAATGTTAGTTTCTAGGCCCTAAACCCCTTTTTTACTTTCTCCGCATTTCCGCATTAGTTAGGAAACTGGCGCCACCGCCAAAATCATTTGAATCAAGACCTGGCCCTTAGTCTATCGCTTGTTGTTAGCCAACAATTGTGTAAGTCCCTTTACATACCGCCAATATCACATCAAGCCAAACCGGAGCCTATTCGCACTGAAGGAACCTTGGAGTTGAAAGCATGATCTTACTCGCAATCTTAGCATGCTGAATACTTTGTTCAAGAGAGGATAGAGCGTCCGTTGGGAGACTTTATTCTGTGTTGGTGCGGTCTCAAAAACCATGTCAACACCTCCAAAATGAGGACATTACACCCCCAGACCTCTACAATGGTTTTAGAAAGCAAACCATATAAAAAATATTTCAAGCACTGCTGGATGGAAAAGTACCAGTAGTTTGTTTTTCTTGATTTTTTTCCAATAAAATCTTTAGTAATTGACTTCCACTTATACTTTTGCTTTGTCAAGTTAATCCCAACTCCAAGAAATGCTACTATTGATATAAATTATAAACCGTTTTGATTCATCTTTAACGTTTATAATTTGACAAACAACATTACATTATCAATTATGAGCTGTGTTCTCAATTATGTATTCAATTTTGTACATTTTGTGCAATTATGGTCTTATGTGTGTGTGTGTGTGTGTACACCTGAAACCAGCCACACCAAACCCACGGGAAAATAAAATCTGTAGAAACCCTAAGTTTCCCCTAATCCTGAATCTGAAAGTTTTCTGATGTTTTTCTGAATCTTTTGGGTTTTGAACGTTTTTGACGTTTTTTGCATGAATAGTGAATGAATGCGATTTTGCATAAATAGATAATAAATTCAAATAAAATACTATTTCTTTGAAAAGTGATAGATTCTATTGATATTCCTTATACTAGCTCTTTTATTCAACTTCTGGAACTAATACAAATGAAACCCACTTGCATGCAAACAAAGGGGTAATGACTTTTGCAATAGAAAAAACCTGGAAATAGCAGCAATGAATGATCTTCAGAAGTTGGCACGGCTGAGATAGAACATGCACTCTCCCCTTCAGTAATGTCTACCACTGATGCTAGATGATATAGGCGTCACTAGTGATGAGGTCTAACTAATGTAGTGGAAGGCGATTTGCTTGATGTAGAGAAGTACAGATTTCCTGGAAGGTACGGCCTGCTGTGATTAATGATACGGTTGCCATAAAGACCCCTTCTCCCTCCTTCTGATATCCCAAAGCAATGCTAGAGCTATAGCGCTTAAACTGGTGAAGACTAACTGCACCCACAGTAGGCGTTTTGATGCTGGAAGAAAGGACGCCCTTCTCATGAAAGGTACGGCCTGATATTGACTGGTACGGCTGTCAGCAATAACTCAGATTTGTACGGCTCCTTTTTGATACTCCAGAAACTCTGTGATTTTAGGCGCCTTGATGATTGGAAACTAACTGCAAAGGAAAGAGATGTTTTTGCTCTGAAACCCAAGTATGGCTCTCTTTGAATAGTACGGCCAGGTACAGAAAAAGTACGGCCTTCTTTTAACAGCAGCAATAAAACACAAAAGGGTACGGCTCTTTCTTGAACCTCTGGAACAACAATGAGATGGCGCCTCCAAGTAGCAAATCTCCCTGGCTGAAGACCTCTCTGAAACCCTGACGAAGATAACTTCTATTAAGCTCTGTAATTCCTCCTGGATGAAGAAATTTCTCAACTGGCAATAAATCAGATGTTATTTCACATCCTCTGAACTGCTTCGATGGAGATGGCTCGTTCTCCGACGAATAACAAACTCAAACCCTAAGGTCTCCGTTCTCTGGCAGGACTGGCAAATTTTCAATTCATCAAATGTCATAATGGCTCAAAAACCAATGCAAAATCCCTTTATGGCACAAAAGTGCGATTTCCTTAATAATAGGGAATTTTAATATATTTCAACTTTTAATCTTTTTAAATCCCCATAGATCCAGCCAGAATATTTTATAATAAATTAATTCGCAAACTGGCCCCCTTTCTGATGATGGGCGCACCCCTCAAGGCAAATCACTTAAGTTATAATTTTAAATTATAACTTTATATTATAATCATTAATTAATTAATATTTAATCAATGTAATTAAATATTAATATTTCTCCTGTTACTTATCCGTTTCCCTCGTCTGCATGAAGTCAATTTAACTCAAGTGATTCCCCTGATGCCGCTAAAGCCATATCGCTAAAATAGCAGGGTCCCACACGTCAGCCAGAACTGCTAAAAATAGCAATTTCGCAAGAAACGCCCGAATGAGCCCGAACGGAAGCCAATTGATCAAAACTGCCAATCTGACGCTAAGCCAAGCTCCCAAACGACCCTCTAACCACTCTGTCAGCCTACGATGGTCTCCTGATAGGCCAATCTTACGATCTTTGATGCTCGCCAAAAATGGGGACATGACAGTCCGCCCTCCCTAAAATTGCTTGACCCCAAGCAATCTCTACTGCAAAGAAAACTCCGATCCTCGGAAGGCCCAAAAGAAAAAACTGTGAAATGTCCCACACATCACGATCTGTCTCCTGTAGCATCATCAAAAACTCAACTGCGCAATCAATACCTGGATCCCAAACCCAGCGTGAAAGTTTGTCGTGACGATCCTCCTCAGGCTGCCACTGCGCCCTACTGACTCCAACTTCACCATGCTGAGAATAGTGAAGTAACTCAATGGGACCCACCCAATACTCTGTGTCAAAGCTGTCGCCACCGGGATCCCAATACAATATGAATCCACATCCATCTGTCATGCAGAGATAAACACTTCTAAAAGCATCTACTATCCTGAATCTCTCCCTGTCTTCTGCTAAATACTCATGGATGTGATAACTGTCCAAACCATCATGCCAACTAACACCATAGTCGCCCTGTACCCATGTAACTGTATGAAAAATCTGCGACATAGAAGTATCAAGCCCTGTCAAATACATATCGGCATGATGTAAAACGGACTGCTGCCCCTGCAAGTAATACCCCGCAAACTGCTGAGTCAAGTACCTGCATCTGCTAATCCCATCTTGTGAAGATGGTAACTCTGCACACAATAATGAATTACTCCCCTCAACTGTACCGAGAGAATCACCCTGTGCACAAGTATGGTGCATCATATACGAATCATGTACAGGTGGATCAAAGGAAAAACCGTAAGCACTCCTCACCGTGTACACCTCATTGAACTCCTCTGTGAGTCTGGTTTGGAATTGCGATGCACTGGAACAATCCCAAACACTACGATCATCACCCAACCTGGAACTAGTATCAAGAGTACGATCAGCGTCCAACTCGAAGAGTGGGTTATCATAGATCGAACCACCATCAAATTCAAACAATGGATTATTCACAAACTGCACAATCACTCCACACTGATCTGAATCATCCATCTCTGAATCGCTGGAATAATAAATTGAATTGTACTCCTGACTAGGCTCAACCAGCTGCCGATCATAGTCAACTGCATCCGATGAAAAGACTGATTTGCTTCCAGGAGAGGGAAACAAATCATCACAAGTACCAATCTCCCAACTGGATGAGACTCTGAATATCTGCTGTGAAGATGGACAAGTATCGAGGGTTGTCACACAACTCTCCAGTGTATCAACAACCATATCACAAGAACTATCAATGAACTGCCCTGCATCACCTATCACAGAACTAATGTCGAGAGGACCTGGTGCAACGCGTGGCTCACTGCAACTGTCATCTAGTGTACTCATCCTATCTGTACCGACTGCTCCTGTGACCGTGCTGGATGTACCCTCATCCTCAACATCTCCCTCACTACTATGTACCATGGGTGTATACTCCTCACCAACCGCTGCCATGGAAGACTGAACTATATCCAAAGGTGGTGAAGATTGTGCTAAACTCAACGCCACGGTAAACCTCTCAATCTGTAACTGTGACTCTCGAAGAGCCAGTTGGGTGCTATGCAATGAGTCCCTAGTCACCTCCAGCTCATGAGTGAGCTCATCAATCTGTTCTCCCTTTCCCTGCAATGCATCATAACAAATGCAATCCCACTCGAGAAGAAAATCCCTGTCCGCAAGCAATTTAAGGTAGTTTTGTTTCATCGTACCAATTGCTTCTCGGAGTGCATGTATCACTGCAAGGGAGAAACCGCTCTCACTGTGCTCATCTGTCAAAGGCGGACTCCAACCATAGGTAGTCAACATCTGACGAGCAACGTCAAAATGCTCAAGGGCGGTGGTAATCATAGTGTCATCCACATGTAGTTGCCCAACCAAATGATGCGGACTCTGAAGCTTACGACCCCCATACAAGATTTCCGGGTTCACCATATGCACTATGATATGACGCTGATCCGTCATCGCTCACCGCATGATAAGCAACATCATGTGTGCTTTCATCCATGCACACATCAGCATTTAAGGTACTGCTGCTCGGTACCTCAAAGAATGGCTCAACTGATACGGTAGAAGTTGCTGGTCTGACAGAATCTTCACACGCTTCTACTCCAACAGTGACTGTATGCCCATCCAAAGCACGATCCTGGGATTCCATATCAACATACGAATCCTTTAGCTTGTTTTCAGAGGTCTGATCCGAAAAATCAGATTCATCATGACTTAAATTCTCAATGCCAACGGCATCACTAGTACCCAACTCTCGAGTCTCTTCATGCGACAACTCAATAGGAGTACTCTGCATGTGTGAAACCTCTGTTGTGTCATGCTCACGCGAAGTTTCGCCAATGCTGTCATAAAAATCAGAAGTGGCTTCAATAGTAGAAACTTCTTGAGTCACCTCCTGCCAAGACGATGTAGGTAAATGATTACCCCAAGCTGTGCTAGTGTGTTTATTAATTAAATCAGCACTTCTATCAAACTCATCAGCCACCCAAGTGCATAAGGGTGTAGGAACTTCAGTTGTTGAATTGTGTAAAAGAGAATTTATATTTAGTATTATTTTCCATCTATGCTTTGTTGGACGAATTAGAGAAGGGACATGCGGAGTCCATTTGCTGTTATTTGTTAAAAACAAATTCTATTATTGATGCTATCACCAACAATCATTTGTTGAATGAGTTTGGGAGGCATGAGGGTTAACAAGGAATTACTGCATACAAATGAAAGTGTAAATGCCCCAAAATCTCCAGCTGCCACCTATAGATTTAGGCATCAGCATGGGAAAGCTAGTTAGCTGATGTAATCTCAATTTTATAGCTATCACACTCATAGAAGCACTTTTTTGTATCGTGGCTTTAATTGCATGCCCTTGGTTGATGCCCATATGACACTCTTTAGCTATAGTTGTCTAGTCTCTTAGCACACTCTAAGCATTGTTTTTTGTATCGTGGTAATAACCACATGTCAAGGTGTACTGCTCATAGGGACACTTGTTATGTTTGAGGGTCCCCAATGAAAACCTTAATTTATCTATAATAATCAAATATTGGATGGTCATTACTATAGTAAAGATTAAACTACTCAACATAAAGGGGTTGCAATACTTTGCTTAACAAATTTGTTTTGACCAAACGTTTCTTGTTCCAACTTATCAGAACTTTATGCATGTACTTTCAAACAAGGACATTAAGCTAACAAATATCATGTTCTGATTGATTCACAAAAGCCTCACATATCAGAACATCAAGGCATCCCACTTTGAAACAATAACATCACCTTCAAAAGGAAACTTCTCACACAAATTGATCAAGAAAGGCATCAGACAATGCAACACTGTAATCATGATCTACAAATTAATACAATATACCATTACATAAAATGTGAATCCTCAAATCACCAAACTACCAATCCTCCATTTATTAAAGCTGAATCAAAAAAAATTCTAGTAGAACTCCATACTACTCAACAAACTAAATATTCCAAGTGCATCAAGAAAAAATTGATATAATAACGTAAAATA
This sequence comes from Sequoia sempervirens, assembly GCA_007258455.2. Taxonomy (NCBI): domain Eukaryota; kingdom Viridiplantae; phylum Streptophyta; class Pinopsida; order Cupressales; family Cupressaceae; genus Sequoia; species Sequoia sempervirens. Next base: position 32,517 of record VDFB02370384.1, on the reverse strand, counting down.
GACATATAATAAGCCATTTAATCTTGCTATTAAATCAGATAAACAAATTAAAAAGCATCTTTAAACATAGAATTCATTTCATCAATGGCATATCCACAAAAAGTTGGATTATGCAAATATTGAAGAAAACAAGAGCAACTTTCCAAAAAACTGCCTCCATGAAAGCAAAAATTTCATTGCGTCAAAGGTGTACATACAAATGGGCATTGAGTTATGCAAATGGTAAAGATAATAAGAGTGAAATTACCATTCTAAAAATCTGCAATTGAAGGCAGCTATTTAATCATTTTTTATTTTATTTTTTAATAATATCAATTCATACCTTCAAATGAAATACCTCTCTTTTTCTTTCAAGCCACGAAAAGAAGCTTGTGATCTTTGCTTCCACCCACTTATACATGTAACCATAATACAAAGCTTGTGAAAGAAGTGCTATAGTAGTGACAGTGTATAACTGCAGAAAGAGTAGGAAAATTAGACATTGCTAGGCTTTAAATTTTTTAAAAAAATTGACAACAATAGCAATACATCTCAAAAAAGATGCATTGTACGTACCATGGCCATATAGAACTGTGTAGGAAGCTGTACAAAGCAACAAACAGAAAATAAAATGTGAGACTCAATTACAAGATTAAATCATGGGCCATTGACTACAATATGATAGCCTTTATTTAAACAGGCAACTAGTACACCATGAGATCCATGTAACATCACAGGTATAAAACAATGCTAAGAATAACTTCTTGTTACAAACTAACATGCTAACAAAATCCTAACTATATTTAACAATATCTAATATATCTAACATTCCCCCTTAATGATTAAATAGAATAGGATTGAAAAGATATAGCTATTAGGCTAACTATCTGGTCTTTGTGAAGAATCAAAAGATTAAGTCCAAGAATGAACTCAATCTCAATGTGAAATCCTGCTGCCACAGCAGCAAATAGTACCAAGTTCCCTATGGCCATCTTTCCATCTCATTAGAGTATATTGGTAACTAGTCACTGCAGCTGCCAAGTAAAATAGGAAGTGGTGCGGAATACTAGGTTCACTAAGTCATGATTTCCAAGTGCAAATATATGTTATCTTGAGTAGTGGTTCTTCATTTGTTTGTTGAGGTAGCTAATCTCCACAACAAACTATATCATCATATTGAGGTGACTAATCTCAAAACAATTAATTGACTGTAGATTCAAGACTAACATTGGCCTTAACATATCCTATCATGAAATAACTGTGTCAATCTCAGTGCTCCCCGGGGCTGTGTCCCCTACCCTTGTACCCACATCCATGTCCCTAAAACGTTTTGGGGACTCAAGGACGCCTCATAAACGTCCCCCCTCCCCGATCAGTGCCAAAAGTTGAGGACATCTCCGAAATGCACCAAAAATGACAAGGGATGGCAAGGTATGACTAGCCATCCCTGGAACAACCAAGGGATGTGTTGATGTGATTTTTGTGACCGCACCAATCAACAGAACAAAGTATCCATAGGCTACTCCATTCTCTCTTGATCAAAGTATTCCGTATGCTAAGATTGCGAGAGAGATTGTACGTTCAACTCCAAGGTTCCTTCAATGCAATGGAATACACTCAGTTGGTTCGTTGTGATTTGTTGTTTTCACAAGGGGACTTACACAATTGTTCACAAGTTCATGGTAGCTAACAGCAGATTAATGATGAAAGGGGATTTTCGTGCAATACGAATGATTCGATGCTGAGGTACGTGTTTCCTATACTAACTAGAAATGTACTGAATTGAAATAAGTGCAGGTTTTAGAAAGTCTAAGTTCTATCCTAAAGCAAGATATGGGATCAATTTCAACAGACTTCAACCAGACTTTGGACAGCCTCTACAAAGTCGGTGCAATCTTCAAGGGGGTAGCAAGGAGTGTTCAAGTCACAATTCAACATAAAGACACCATCACGACAATGCATGCCAAGACGTGAATCATAACCGAAGTTAAGCTTATAAAGTGTTCCAGTCAACCACACAAGGCAAACTTGTCATCAGCAGCCTGCTAGTGGTATGGATTAAACGAAGCTGCTTTGATCAAACACCACAATCCGCAACTAACATCTACTTGCATGAAATGAAATTTATTCTACTTTACGCTACTAAGTGATTCGGAAGGACGAAAAATCCTTGCTAGCAACTCACAACAAAAGATGCAATCATCATCAATGAAAACTCTTTTTATTGAGAGAGTGTTCACAACAACCTTTTACAAAGCATTCAATGAGAAAGTTTTCCTTCCTCTTCACTATCACTTGAATCACTTTCAACCAACACTTCGGTGGAAGCAGTGGCATCTTCTAAAAACTTCCCTTCATTTGAACTTTGCAACATTAACACTTCTTGCTTGACGGGCTTGTATGAGCCCAATTCAGTTTCTACGAACATAATTTCATTATCTTCATCGTATTCTATAATCATGAATCTTAGCCTCGGTGTGCTTTCGACCTTAATCTGATTTGGAACTCCTCTCCATGGAAGCCACATGTGGGAGAAATCTGTTGCAATGTATCCATTCAATTTCCTTGCCCAATCTCTGCTTAGCAGCATGCCATATCCATCAGGTATGTCGACCACTAATATATCAATACAACTCTGAACTCTAGGGTCGGCTGCCAACTGCATATGAATGTTATTCAATTCTCCAACAACTGGAACTTCTATCTTGTCCAACTGGGTTACCTTCTTGCTAGTTTGAAGTGGAACTAAACCCAATCTTTCGCACACCTTCAGGGGCATGACATTACTAGAAGCACCGGAGTCGATCAAGCAATTGTGTAACAATTTTCCAAAAATTCTAATTGATACGAGAAATGGGGCTGGTTCATCTTTCTCCTAATAAAATACCACTGGTTTTCTTCTCTCCTCAACTGTTATAGTACTCTTCTTTTCATCCTTCCTGTCTAATTGAGTTCGGCTGTCTTGGGCAATCTCCTTCAGATTCTTTGTTTTCTCTTGCCTTTGCTTCTTCTCTGCAGGAATATTGAACCGAACTCTTCTTTTATCTTCAGTCTTCGACTTCTCAGGCACGCTTGAAGACTCTTGTACTATCCACACGAAACTTTGAGACTGTTGTGGAGTCTCCCAAGTGTTAAATGGCGCATGAGGCACCTCTTCTACTACATTTGCGCTCTGCATGGGACGAGACTGAGTGTTGACAGGAGGATTCTTTGATGAACTAGGTACTTCCTGAGAAGTATTCCTCACAACAGGCGTCTCATACAAGCTTCCTAGAATGGTATCTCTGACTTCTGAAATCTTCATTAATTCATACAAAGGAAGACTGACTTTCATTTTCTTAACTTCTTCTAGTACATAAGAACTTAACCTCTTCACATCTTCTCTTGGAAGATTCTCTTTTTGTGGGCGTTGCATTTGGTGAACAGGTTGTTGGACTGTCTGTTGTCCACTTCTATTTTGCATCGCACTTTGCTGTCTATACTCCGGAGAATCCTTAGGTACACTTGGATTATTGCTTGCATTAGGATTCGGTGGCGTTGCGAAATTGTTTGGAGGAATCGATGACATCAGAGGTTCCTTCTGATGATAGCTCCTCTGATAAACTTTGGGGGCTGCTCCTCCAGATGTCTGAAAAGCTTGCAACTCTCTTCTCCCTTCTACCAAAACGTTGTTATTGAGAGGTGGAAAAACATAATTATCTTGGCCAAGAGGCTCCTCTGAATAGGTGGCCTGAGCTTCTGAATATACTTGGGCTTCTGAATATACTTGAGCTTCTGAATATACTTGAGTTTTTGGCGCTTGATAGTCTGGCGCCCCCACGGGACCATTTGCAGAAGCTGGTGGAAATCTATGGTTGACTTGTGGTGGCGTGTAGCTCTAGTATTTAGGTGGAAAATTGAAATCTTCTAGAATGAGCACCTGGTCATATCGTTGTACTGGGACTATTTCATATCCAGTAGTCAGGGGATTCTCGGTACCTTCCGTGTTCTTTACTTCTCTTTTGAAAATATCAGTAGCTACTTGAAATTCATGACATTGGAGTTCTGAATGCTGATTGGTATTATGAAGTCTACACCATCCCAACATGGCAGCCTCTGCCAAGTAAACTCTGTCAGTGGGACGGTTTTCAGGAGGTGGCGGGTTATCTAGCGGTGATGGAACACCTCTGTTATTGGGCCTTGTGTTCCAGGACCTTTTCTAAAATCCTTGATTATTATTCCTATACCCATGACTATATTTCGTGATTGTGTCCTTGGTGGGCATCCTGGTGGTTTGGAGGATTATTCTGGTATCCTTGATTGGCACCTTGATGTGTCCGATTACTTCTTAGCATGGACTACATCTGATTATTTTGATTTCTGAGGTAAGTCACCTCAGTTGACAGTCTTTTCATTTGTTCTACTAACTCTTTCATTTCTTCTTTCTCCTCTTGAGTCCTTGTTGGTGGTACTATGTTCTGGAGGTAAAGAGGCTGTGTTGCTTGAGTTTGGGACAAAGGAGTCCCAGGATGGAGAACTAACTAATTTGATGGTGTTTGTACTTGGTACTTTGGTTGAGGAATTGGATTCATTGTTGGAGCTTGCTGAATCCAGGTTGAGCCGAGTGTCTGCACCTGGTTGTTTGTCGAAGTTAGGCCAGTATACAGTGAGGGCCCAGTTATATTCTGCCCCATGTTCTGGCTCACTTCAACAGCTTTGGCATAGGCTTGGTTCATATTGGCGGGAGCGGGATGAGTCTGTCTCACGAACATCGCGGTCAAAGGATCCAAGGCTGAATAGTAATTCTCTCTAGCATCAGCAACCACATAGGGGTCACGCAATCTTGTCAGAGCCTTTTGGAATCTATTATTGAATGCATGAATAGGCTCTTTTTCATGTCTTCTCACTTCTACAAACTGGCGATAAAGCTCTACAGGAGTAATAGGAATACCAAACTTTCCGATAAAGGCTCCTTCATCTGTTCCCATAATCTTATTGACTCGATTGGCAAGTGAATGAGCCAATAGTGAGCTTCTTCTCCTAAAGAATACGGAAACAGCCTGCAAGCCACGTCTGCATATGCAATCTGTCTGTTGCACAAATGGTCTTCGAACATCTTGATGTGGTCCTCAGCAGTCCAGTTTACATCATTGACATGAAACTTAGAGCAGAAATTCTTAGGATTCTTCGGCATATCGTGATAGTCAGCAAACTCTAGCGGAGACGGATTATTGACCAACCAAGTAGCACCATTTTGGGCCAGTTGGGCCATTGCTTGAACTGGTTGTCGCCGCTGGTAAACAATAACTTGGGTTGGTTGTTGTTGGGCTACAGTAGCCTGAATCAGTTGTTGTTGTTGGACGGGTTGCTGTTGTTGAATAAACACTGGAACTTGTACTTGTCTCGGTTGAGCAAACCTCGAAGCACTAGGTGGAGTTCTGAACAAACTCGAAATCTCTTCTTCACTTTCTTCACTTGACTGAACTTCTTCGTTTGATGAAACTTCTTCACTCGACTTAACCTCTTTACTTGAATGACCTTCCTTCTTTTTCCTTGCTCTTGCAGGTAGCTCTAGCTCCACAAACTCTTTAGACGAACTAGGTGTGGACCTCAAAATTATCTTCAACTTGTCTGGAGAGAATGAACTGATACGATCTAGGATGTAGCTGATTATTGGCGAGGTGCGGGAGCAAAAGCAAGTCGTTGTCTTTGATTCAGCAAATCTCTTTCAATAGCAACTCGAATCTTAAGCTGTTGTCTTTGGTTCATTTTTTGTTTTCATTGATTTGGTATCATTTTTACAAACTTTCAGACTTTCAACCAAAAGTAGTGACAGCATACAAACTTTCATACTTTAAAAATAAAAAAAAGCCATACAAAATGAGCAGCAACAGTAGTGGTAGTGAAGTCATGAGGGTAGTGACAATGAAAATGAAGCTCAAAGAATGTCAATAGACCCTTCTTCTACCTCTGAAAATCCAACCCATGCTTCTTCAAACCATTATGTATGCCCTATACCCTCTCTTCAAAGGTTTGCAAAAGGCCCTTTCAACCGCAACAAATCATTGCGTCAGTTTGCCACAGATGTGACTACCAACAAGAAGAAAAATTAAGGGGGCAGCAAGAAATGGCTTTGTCATGTTTGTGAAACTCATTGCCATGGGAGCTATACTAGATTAGAGGCCATCTAGTGGGTGACAGTGGAAAGGGTGTTAGAGTTTGTGAGAAAATAACATTGGAGCAGCAGCTTCAATTTGCAAAGTTGGGTGGACTAAGTGATGACCAAATCATTACCATTCAAAATAAAAAACAACCATTAGTTGATTTGCAAGCCTCTTCCAATGTATTAATTTTAGAGAGTTGTGATAGAGGGAAGAGGAGAGAAAGTGAGAAAACTTCAATCATGGGGTTAATGAATGTGCAAAAACGTGAGCAAGCTGATGATGCAGTGGCTAAATTCTTTTATGCACATACTCTTCCATTTCATTTGGCAAGGTCACCTTATTTCAAAACTATGGTGAAAGAAATATTGATAGTTGGACCCTCTTATTCCCCCCATGGAGAACATAGATTGCGTACCTCCCTCCTTGACAAACAATATTCAAAAGCTACCTTGTTGATGGAGGAGATGAGGCAAACATGGATTAGGACTGGTTGTTCCATGTCATGGATGGGTGCACTGTTATTCGACACAGGCCACTCATTAATGTTATTGTTACATGCCCTGCTGGTTCATACTTTCTTCGAGCTGTTGATTATTCTGGGAAGTGTAGGATGTTGATTTTCAATTTGGCATTTTGAGAGAGGCCATAGAGGAGGTTGGTCCTTCTAATGTTGTGTAGGTTGTGACAGATTCAAGCTCGTGTTTGTAAGCTAGCTGGTTTGATGATTGAGAGTGCTTACAAACACATTTTTTGGACTCCATGTTGTGTACATGCTTTGAATAATGCTTTGAAATACATTGGCAAAATAAATTGGGTGAGGGCAGCAGTTGCAAAGGCTAGAAACATACAAATGTTTGTATGTAACCATCACACTTCACTTGCACTATTCCGGTCTTATTCAAAGAAAGAATTCCTCAAACTAGTTGAGACTAGATATGCTAGCTACTATATTTTGTTGGAGGATGTTGGAGGTCCAAGATGCTCTACAAGCCATGGTTGTTTGTGCAGATTGGAAAAGGTGGACTCTATCAAAGACAAATGAAGGCAAGGAAGTGAGAGATAGAGTACTTAATGAAACTTGGTGGGCCACTATTAAGTAAGAAATCTGAAAATTTAAATTGTTTTTGAATTTGTTACACTTTGTTTTACTTTGTATTTTAAAAGTTCTAATTTTTAATTTGTTGCTTGTAGGTGTATTTTCTCTTTCATATTACTAGCTATGGGGGTAATCCGGTATGCAGATACAAACTCTCCTAGCTTGGGAGAGATATATGAGACTTTTGATAGCATGCTTGACCAAATGAAGCAAGCTATTCGTCAAAAGGATCTTGAGTTGAGTTTTTATGAGGACCATATTAGGCCTATTGTGACAAAGAGGTGGAACACAATGAATACCCCTCTTCCTATGCTTGCTAATGCTCTTAATTCGAAGTGGTATGTACCTTGACCTGGCAAAATGCTTCCTTCTGAGGATGACGAGGTGATAGAGGGGCTTACAACAACCCTACATAAAATGTATACCAATGAGCAGGCAACCATTCTTAGAGAGCAGTGGCTTATGTTTTCTGATCTTCAGGGTCCTACATTCAGCAAACTAGAGGCTAGGACGGATAGGGCCACCATTGCACACAACAACCCCATTGGATGGTGGAAATTTCATGGGAAGGACACACTGTATTTGAAACACCCTGCCATTCGTTTGCTCTCATAGATTGCTAGTTCCTCTGCTACAGAGAGCAATTGGTCCACCTATGGCTTCATCCACTCCATTAAGATAAACATGCTTACTTCAAAATGAGCTGAGAAATTAGTTGTAGTTCATAGTTCCTTGAGACTTCAGGACCAACAGACTACTAAGTATCGGCAGACTCCAGCAGCATGATGGGATGTTGATCCCGAGGATGTTAGGCAAATTGATGAGGAGGAGGTGCAACTAGGATTGGTTAGGTTACCATTGAATGATCCATTCTTGCTAGAGGATGATCGTGACTTAGATAGTTCTGAGCCTTTTGATAGTCATAGCCCGAATAAGGCTTAATTTCATAGATTTTTGTATTTAGTATTTTGATCTTCATGTTTGAACTTTGAGACTTCTGGATGCATGTTTGAAACATTTGGATATTGATAGACCATGGTTTTATTGATGTTTGACACTGATGTAATAAATTTTATAATGCTTTAATGACATTTATTATGTTGTTATACTACTACTCTCGCAATTTATTTACATATTGATATTGTTGTTATCAATTATTAATTTATTGACATATCTCTCTCTCTTTCCCTCTCTCTATCTATAATATATTAATAAATTTTGAAAAAATCATATATATATATATATATATGTATATGTATTTTGTATGTCGCCATCCCCTACTGTCCCCTAAAAATAGCCCCCAAGGAAAATGTCTCGAAAACGCATCCCCAGCCGTCCCCCCATCCCTATCCCCGAAATGCCGTGGAACATAGATCATATAATATTATCTTGTAAATATTTTCTAATTCTGTCTTGTAGGGACCTATTCAAGTTATAGATATTCCCTACACCAAATTGATTATTTGAAATTGATAAATCAGGGCAGATTTAGGGGTTTTCCAAATTTGGGGACATTACAGTTTAAACTGATGAACTTTGCAATGAATTCATCATATCTCACTAGTATTGTATCTTCATCATTGGTTGGGGGAGTTCAAGTAATAACTTCCTTTTCTTGGGGTTCATCCCCATTCAACTCAGCTGAACATTTTGTTTCAGATATTTGACTAGCTTCTGTAGGAACATCTTTTATTTCTGCAGGATGCATTTCACTTGGGCACTCATCATTTACCTCTAATGTCCTGGATATTTTAGGTTCTTCTGTCATGTCCCCATCCTAGTCAACACAGCTGGTGACAAGGTTAGCCTATCATTTCGATCCTCGTAGGCTGACAGGAGTGTGCAGAGGATCATCTGGGGCCGTTGCTCAGTGTTTGGTAGCTCCAGTTTGCAGTTGTGTCAGGTTGGGCCTTCACAGAATCTTCCAGTGAGCATTTTCAAGAACTTTCTATTTTTAGAAAGTTAGGTCAGGCGGAAGCTGCTATTTCGGGCAGGGCACCTGGTTCAGCCATTCAGCTCAGAATCGACCCAGTTCAGCAGTTGGTTGATTAGACGGAGAAATAAGGAGTATTTAATGATTTATTAAATATTTAATAATTTGACTTTATATTAAAGTCACTTTATTGAAATATTTAAATATTTAATTATCTGGCTTAATTATAAAGTATTTATTATACTTTATAATAAATTATTAAAAGTGACTTAATGAGTATTTTATATTCATTAAAAAGTGGATGCCAATAATTAATATTTTCTCCTAAGTCTAAAAGGCGTATTAAATCATTTAATTTAAATGATTATTAAAAAAGGAGTTGGGTCGAATTTCTTCACAGGCAATATATACCTTCTCAAGGCAAAATCGAACTATCTTGATTATTATTCAATTTTGTCTTTATTGCTCTGAGCATTGGAGTTTGCAAACCCTAGGGTTTCTGGCAGACGATCGTTTCTGGAGAACAAAAACTCTTCAGAGATCAGGCAGACTGAGGCTGTGCAATACCAGCTGAAGCTTGCACTTGGTGATTTCATCCAGAGATCACAGTTTGGGATTATTGAGTTATTTATACAGAGATTAGCAGAGAAAATCATCTTCCATTTGAGGCGACTTCAACAGAGGAATCTATTCAGAGATCTGGCAACATTTATTGGAGGCCGTACTTGGTCATTTATTGCTGTCAGCCGTACTTTTCTGTACCTTTCTTGGCCGTACTTTCACATCTCCAGTGGAACGCCTGTATCTTCAGTTTCTGGTGTTTGCTTCTTGGGCGCCTTGGTTCTGGAGACTGATTCTTGCCTGAAACGGGAGAGCAAAGTGGATTCATTATTTTTTCATGCATTATTTGCTGCTACAGCCGCCACCCAGGTTCTTTAATAAAAATTCATTGTATTTCATTTCTTACTCAGATTTTTGTATTAAAAAAGCTCTGGAAAATATATGTATTGGTGCGCCCTTGTTATCTGAGCAATTCTAAGTATACTGCATGAGTTTTAGATTTCTTTTGAATTTATTAGGATTTTATTAGAAAATCGCAGCCTTCATTATTTTGTCAAAAAACCACAAATTCACAAAAAAACAGAAAATTGCAAAAAAACACAAAAATTTCAGTTAGGGTTTGAATCGAGAACCACCAGGGTTCTGACATCTTCTTTCTTGCACTCCACTTCCTTCGGAGCTGCCTCAACATTTGCTACTACATATTCGTCAAATTCAACATTTGTTGGTTCTTTGTCATCTGCAATATACTCTCCAAGTAGCTCATTCTCACTTATATGTGACTGTTCCATCAACTCTAAATGGCATTTAACTTGATTAATAATATCTTGACATGAAGGGTAGGTAAGTTCTCAATGAGATGCAATATGCACCCTACACCAACCAGATAAGAGAATATCTTGTAAACACTGTCCATTCTCACTACTCAATTGATCTTTAACCAGTTTTGTGAAGGCCTCACTTGCAATATCAGCAATTTCTTCTTCCACCTCTACAAACGCCAATGGTTCATGTACTTTCCAAAAGAAAATTTTCCCCTACAAAGCCATCTCCATTCTATACAAAAAGGTCAAACATACTAGCTCATTATGCCTAGAGGTATTATGAATTCTACATTTCTCTGATAATGCAAGGTGATGCAAACTCTTAGGATACATTTGTCTATTTAGAGACTCATGAATCTAAGAAATTTCAACTTGAGGACTATCTTTACAACAAGAAATATGAAATTGTTGTCTTTCCATTTCAATTCAGATTTTTTTATATTTTCAAATTTTCTGATTTTTTTTATTTTTTGCATATAAAGAGATCTATCATATCTCATATTTTCAACATGAAGGCTCATTCAGCTTCCAAATTTGTTGTCTCAAGCCCTCCTTCTAGCACCAATTCTGTTGATGAGTGTTTTTGCATTACACAGCATAGATAAAACACTTGTGCTTTATCTCTCTTGAAAAGTAACTTTCTTCAAATAGCTTCAAAAAACTTCAGAAAATGACCCCAAGGTTCTGGATGTCAAGTCTTGACTATGCAAAAACAACTCAGTAGTTAATGTGATTTGTTAGTAATCACAAGGGAATTTATGGTTTAACAAGATTGGAAGCTTCAAGGTCAAATAAGGGATCTGCAAAATCTGAAAACTAATACAAACCTTGACTGTATTTCCATATCTAAAATCCGAAAATGGCTTTTATCGTCAAATGTGGCAATACTGTGATGCTATTGCTTCCCTAACACTAACCCAAAGAAAGATCAAAAGATATAGGGTTTGAAGAGATCCAAAAACTAACACCTAAGATCAATCATAATAATGCTGCAGACTGACAAATCCCAATTAAAACCTATTCCTACTTAGCCAAGATCAAATCTACAACTCCACAAAAATGGTGCAATCTTCAAAGGAAAAGTAAAGGATTTTTAGACTATGAAAACTCATTCATACACCCAATTGCTAGCATGACATGAACAAACATTCATTGTTGAACTTTATGCAATATTTGACTCAAACTAACCATGCACTGTGATTTACAATCAGCAAACTCCAAATGGTATGAGCAGCAGATTCATCAAACATCTTTAACATTTCACCATCATTACAAATGAACTGAAACTAACGTTTGAGAATAAGAAGCAACAAACCATAACACTTTCAAGCTTAACATAGAAATTCACCAAGTCAATGACCTAATTGTATTATTTTCTCCAACATTTTGCTAACAATTTCCAATCCTCTCTTTTTACAAATGAACAGGCATAGGCCTTTATAGAAATTACATTTTGAATAAATGTTCAAGATTAAATCCAATCCAAAGGCCTAGATTGTACCTCTAAAAACCCTAAGGAGGTTTACATTTAATAATTTTCTCCTTTACCAGATAAAGACAAATGGCATAGATTACAAGAAGAACAAGACAAAATAACAGCTTCTAGGAGAAGATACATCTGTTTGGCACAATATTTAATTCAAATTTGTTTTAAATAGGGAAACTCGGGGACGCATTCCCCCCTAAAATGCCCCGTCCCTGTCCCCGGGACATCCCGGGTACAAAGGGACGGTTGGGGGATGGTCCCCTGGTGTCCCCTTTTGCTGAGCAAATTCGAGAAACATCCCTGAAACGGGGGACGGCATTGACTAAAGCGGGGATGACTGACCGTCCCAGGAACGGCTAGGGGATGGTTGAGCTATCCCTCGATTGTCCCGAGGACAGCTGACCGTCCCCCACGTGTTGCATTGTTTTAAATAAAAAAACACATTTTTTAAAAAGGGACAGCCTGCCTACGTGGCTATTGTGGGCCCCATTGGTGTTTGCTCTTTTATGAGGAAAAAATAGGTCTCTTTTGATTCATTTATGCATTTGTTTATTGTGAGCAGCCAAGGGTTTGAGAGAAATAAAAGTTGCATCACGATTATATGGTTCAATCATTTAAATACAAATATATATATGTTGTACCCCAAAATTAAAATTTTTGTTACACTTAGACATTTTGAAGAAATGAGTAAAAGTCTTGTTAAATCAGTCAAAAAGGTCAAAATTTGGGTGTGCATGTCTTGCGTGAGGGGTTAAAACGCAAAATTGTCAAAATCTGACGATTTGGGTCTGCTAAGAGCGGCTTAATCTACAAAACCCAGATCTCAGTTTTTCATCCCTACTTTTTAGGAAAACTGCTATTTTTAGAAATTTTCTAAAATTAGTAACGTTTTCTGGGTTTTTCTGGGTTTCTTTGGAAATGGATATTGGCAAAACTTTCTAAAAATAGAAAGTTGGTCCGTCAGGGTCCAAACTAATTTTGATTGGCTCAAATTACGTCCATATCAGGCTGGTGCAGTTAAAATCTCAAAATAATCAGTTTTTCCCTACTGGATCTATTTTGCTTTTTTAGAAGCACATCAGGAGCTCTGAGGTCATCAATGGAGGTCAGTCGGCTGCCAGGTGTCAGATTCAACATTCAAAGCATTCAACAGAAGGTGAAATGATGAATATGCACGAAGAACGAGGAAGGAAATGAAAAATGATGAAAATTTTCTAACACTGCCAGACTTGGGCGCCCCAAGTGAAGAAGGGCGCCCATCTTTTTAGGGCACCAAATGATAAAATCAAGGTTTACTCTTCCAACCAAACTTGCTCAGTTCTCTGCCAGCTTCGCGACGAATTCAACGGTGCAGTCATCAGATGATCGAGTCATCCGGAATTCAAGGCTGAACAAGGAGGTTCCAAACTGAAGTCAGAATGAAAAGAAGTGAAAATTATCAAAATTTGACTAAGTCTGATGACTTTGGGCACCCCTGGTGAAGAAGGGCGCCCAACTTTTTAAGGCATCCAAATTAGCAGTTAGGGTTTGTGAAGGTGCTCAATCTCTTTACTATTCATCCAGCTTCGTGATGCCTATCTTCGTTAGATCTTTCGACTGGTCATTCTCTGGAAAATTCAAATTGAAGTCAAGGATACAAAACGAAGGTTTCAAACTTGAAGTTAAAAAAACAGACAAAATGGCTAAGTCTGGAAGGTTTGGGCGCCCCCAGCCAAGATGGGCGCCCAAGTTTTCAAGGGCTCAAATAGATAAATTTGCAGATGAGGCTCTAACGTGATCTCTTCTCAGTTGATCCAACTCTCCAGCGAGATATCCAACACGTCAATCAGAGGTCGCAGCTGTAAGATACAAGAAGCTGAACAGAGGGTCTAGCAAGAGCTGAATTTCAAAGTTCAGAAGCAAACACAAAAAAAGTGAAAAATAAACTAAGTCTGGTGAACATGGGCACCCCCAGCCAAGATGGGCGCCCAAGCTTTTGAGGGATTAAAATTCACTTTTTGACAAAGTTCATCCCAGAAGACCCCTCCTCATATCTCGTCAGCTTCGCAATGAGTATAATAGGCAATCAATCTGATGCCCGGAGTACCAGATTCAATAAGATCATTTGTAGAAGAGGAGTCAAAGAAATTGAAGATCATCAAAAATGGCCAACTCTGGACAAAATGGGCGCCCCTGGAAGGAAAAGGCTCCCATGAAATCGAAGGTCAAGATGAAGTTTTTAGCTAGAGATGCCTCCAGAACAATCTTCTCAGAATCAGCCAGGCTCCACGATGAATCTTTCAGCTCGCCTATCAAATCAATTTGCAAACCGGAAATCGAAGGCGCAGTAGGAGGTCAAAATGAAGAAAAGTTGAAAATGCAAAACATTTCACTAACACTGCTTAAAGTGGGCGCCCCTGGTGAAGAAGGGCGCCCATCTTCTCATGCCTTAGAAGAATTTTCGAGATTTTCAAAGTTTTCAAAATTGCAAGTGAAGGAAGGCGTCCAAATTCAATGAAGCTGAGATTTTAGGGTTTTGGAAAAGAAAGCAAAGTAAAAACAAAACCCTAAGTCTATTTAACATCTTTCTTTCATGTAATTTTCATTATTTTTGCAGGTAGCATTCAGAGGAGAAAGTTGGAGCAGCAAGTTTGAAGAATTTTTATGATCCAAGAATTCATATTTGCTGGTTTTTCATCAGATTTTTCAGCTAGCAAGCATAAACCCTTGATTTTTCAAGCTTTTTCATCCAGAAGATCGAGTTTTTCAAAGAGAAGACCAAGGTTTTCCATTTTTCAGTCATCTGAGTCTTTTCACCTTAATCTTCTGAAGAAATTTTCAAGAACTTCATCAAGTTGCAGCAGCTGCTTTTATTTTGCATGTCAAAGAAATCCTCAGTGCATTCAATTTTCAACCATCTGGGTCCGCTCAAATCAATCTTCTGAAGAAAACCCATATCACAACTTTTTTCAAGAAAGTTTCAAATTCTAGGGTTGACTGTTTTTTCAATCAGCCATCAGGGTTTTACAAATCTAATCAACTAGGTTCATTTCTAATCATATTCTGAACAAAACCCAGGTGCCAGTTTTTTTTTGGGAAAAATTGAAGAAATTAGGGTTTGCTGCTTTTTCAATTAAAATTCAAAATTTTGAAAAACGGACGATCTAGGTTGTCTTGCGACGAAATTCTAAGCAAAACCCATATCTAAAAAAAAATTTCAAAAAATTTGTCCGTTGGAGCAAGAAAATCAGCATTCTAAAAATAGAAATTGCTCAAAACTTGTCAGAACCTAGGCGAGTTTACAGTCATTCTTCAAGTTTTCTGAAATAGAGTACACTCCCAATGTTTTCAAGATTGAATCAGCTCTTTATCATGATTACATCAAAACCACTAAAACAGACTTGCATCATATCAAGCCGGTGTTCGATCTACACGCTTTGGAGAGCGCAGGCAACACCTCAATCAGAAACCTGGGACATTGTGGACTCCTCGCAGCAGCGTCTATTCCTATATCAGTTCAGAGTCTTGAGTTCGTAATCGCTTGCATCAAGCATTACAACCCGACTACTAGGGAGATCCAGTCAGTGGATGGCAGATTGATTTGCAGTCTGAAGTCTGATATGATCGAGAAATGTTTTTCCATTCCCCCATGGCCTGAAAGTGTTACTATTTCAAAAGGTGAATGTGAAAGAATATGGGTGATGCATAAGGAAAAATACAACAAGAAGATTGTAATGAAGTGAATGAAAGAAAAACATAAGACTACCAAGTCATATTTCGATGATGTTAGCAAAGTTCGAGAAAGCGGCCAATGAGGTCAAAGATTTTTTTAGGTCTGTTGCAGATGATATTCTAGAAAAGCGGTGTTTTGCTATTGAGAGCATAGATGCACCGAACCGGGACATAGTTTCTAATTTTCTAGCGGATGTGATTGAGCTTTAAAGCAGCTTTCTTCTAGAAGCTTTCTTTCCCGCTTTCTTTCTATTCTTGGAATAATTTTATCCATTCTTTGAGAAGAGAGAAAATAAAATGTAATAGTTGGCGTTTCCCGCTTTTTCTGCTTTCTAGGGTTTTAGATGTTATCTTCTTTCTAGATTTAGTAATAAAGCTTATTTGTTGAGCAAGCCCTAGATTATGAAAGCAAGAAGATTTTAGGGTTCCCTACTCCTCTGCTTGTCTGAAATAATCCCCTTAAATTTTTCCCAAAATTTAACACACAAATCAGCAACCAATCACTGATTAGTGTTAGCTCCAAATGCAAATCAGCATGGAAAGTAACTCTAACCAAGAATGTTCACCAAGATCCCAATGTGGGCGAGGTGATAGCATATGGTCAGAGGATCATTAGGAATAAACTAAACTGAAATTACAATTCATTTGCTAATGCACGCATCCACAAGCAGTGGGGATACTCCACTTATTCAGTGGGTAAGATTATTACATTATTAAAGGCGGCAAGCCAGCCATTTAAAT
Organism: Sequoia sempervirens; assembly: GCA_007258455.2. NCBI lineage: Eukaryota > Viridiplantae > Streptophyta > Pinopsida > Cupressales > Cupressaceae > Sequoia > Sequoia sempervirens. The sequence goes on along the minus strand of VDFB02370384.1, from coordinate 16,043 downwards.
CCTCACTTCCACTTATTAACGTGGGGGCAATACAGTCTACACAACCACTTATTTAGTGGGGGAAAACTTACAATTAAAGAAAGATGATTATTTAAACTCAACCACTCAATCGTGGGAGTATGAAATTTAAACTAATTGCAGCAAATAAAATAAATAGCTGTTAGTACTACTAATCAGCTTTACAATGAATTAAACAGCTGCAAATAAGAAAGATATGCTTCCAAATCCATCAATGGTTAGAGTAACACTTCCTCTAACTCTTACAATACAATAATGATATAGAAATGAAGCTCAAACCAGCATTATATCAAAAACTAACAAGTCTGATCAGAAATAGAGAATACAAAAAATCAGACCAGCAAACTGTACATCAATGAAATGCACACAACTTTATCAATTTACCTCCAAATTGAGTGAAATCAATTGCAATGAACCTCTAGAGGATAGGCGCCCATGTCATAATGATGAAACAGCTTCAAAAAGCAACCATTAATTTACTTGCACAATTCCCAATGCTTCCAACATGGTACGGCCCTTAGCAAGGGCGATTTTGCAAGATTAAAAATAAATACTTTGAAATAAATTTTGATCTTCTATGGGAAGGGGCGCCCAAGTGCTAGGAATCCATATCTTCAATACCCAGAAGCATATTAAAATTGAACAAAAAGCTGTTAATGAAAATCACCTTCAGTCATGAATGAACCAGCAAGCTCAAAAACTGAAAAATACTTCAAATTCTCCAACAATGAAGCTCAATGTGCACGTCTGAATGAAGCACACTCTCAATCCACCATCTAGAGAACCATAGTTTCAGGCCCGAAGAATGGAGACAAATTGCTAAGCTTTCCCTTAGTCGGATTCTGGATTTCAAACCAGCAGCATAACTTTACAATATTTCTCAAAGATAATCAGCTCTTCAAACATCAGCAATATATAAGCTTCAGTTGGAAAATGAAGCAACAAGAACTCTTCAAATTCTAAGAAGTTGAATCACTTCAACTTCCAAAAGGGATGCCACCTTTTTGCATTTTACTTTTATTTTAATAAAACATTAATTATCTCCCTTTAGGCGTCCAACTTCATTTTGCAACAATAAAGTATTTAATAATTCATTAAATGCACCATTGATCCCTTAATGACCCCCTTTTAAAAACAACATGAAGTGATCATTCCTAGGCATGGGGGTACAACTGAGAAACATAAAAATGACTAAGTATAAAACTTAATCCATGGAGATAACCAAAACCAATGCCAATACTGAAACTGATGGATAGCAAGATGACTTGAGTTGAGCTGCTGATGATGCTACTGCCAAATTTAGACTTACTAAAAATAGCCAACTTCTATAAATAGTAAGTTCACATCAAAACAACAGATAGCCAAACTGAACACTAACCTGCAAAGGATTGAACTGTTGCTAAACAGATACTGCCAAAAGATAGACTTGCTAAAAATAGCGAATTGCTATAAATAGTAAGTCTGCACAACAACCTCTGAACGCCAACTAAGCAGTATCTGAAAGAGGAAACCCTAATTTTCCACCTCAGCTTAGCCTACGGATTTCCGGAAATAGGCTAAATCCAAATGAAGAGCGTATGGCCATAATGGGGACATTACAGTCCGCCCTTCCCAAAATTGCTTGTCCTCAAGCAATTCCAATGCCAACCTAAAATCACCATACTGAACCAAACTGAAACTGAATGTGATCCCTGGGTCCCAAATCAACCTAAGTGAAAGATAACACCTGCTGATGTAAGCATTGCACTGCTGGATGCCAACAAAAGAAATCACCAGATTAAAATTAAACTGAAACATCATGGGAATAAATTCTAGAAGACCATCATTGGCTTCATCATCTTCAACTGTGGAATAGAAAACCCAAGTGATACCAGGATTCCAAAACTTTCTCAGGTACACTGTTCCTCTAATCCGTTGCGCTACTCTGATTAAAACAACTGAATACTCAAAGTGGATCAACATGTCACAATCCACAAAAGACAATGCACCAAAAATGTTAGTGCCTGGGTCCCATATCAGTCTGTAGGACCTCCAAATCTTGCTGTCATAATTCTGATCAGCAACAAAAATATTTTCAAACATGCTTCTAAACCAATGCCAAACCAAGAGCAAGGCTCCACACTCCATCCCTATCCAAGACGATGCACAATGCTTCCTTTGAAGCAAACTGATTTCACTGAAAGAACTCCAAGAAATATTCACATATCTCACATCAAGAGTCTCAATTTGACAAATCAAATCAGCTAATAACTCGCTATCCCAAAAAGTAATATATGAGTTAGTACCACAAAATTCACTGTCAACCATCAATGAACAACCCATACCTGAACTTTGACCATACTGAATCATTCCCTTGCTCATTTGTGGTAGAAATTCAGTCCAAATAGGAGGTGGAGAGGCCTGTAAATGAAGTAACCAGCTTCCTAAGAGGTCTGAAATAATCATCTTGAGATCTGATTTTTGGAAAATCAGCATCCAAGAAGACAAGCAACAGCTGCTACAAAAGAAATTTCCATCAAAATGAGCATAACTGCTCATGAACCAAGCTGGTGGCACTTTTAGCAAAAGACCCCATGTCACCACAAACCAACTTTTGATCATATTTCCTTCCCAGAACACCAATGTATGATCAGAAATAAAGAGGAAATGACATAGAAAGAAGGAAGCAGCAAACATAAAACATAATTTTTGACACTTGTCTCTCCATCCATCCTTCTTTTTATGCATTTCATTCTTCACAAGAAAAAACTTGAGATCCCAAATACTAATTTGCAATTGAAGACATTTTCCAACACAAAAGCAAATGGTCACAACTACATTATGAATAGTATATGTTTGTCTATCTACTTTGAAATTACCTTCTTCCCAAGTAATGCCAGGATCCCAAACTAACAACCATAAAGAACCACTTCTCAAACTGATAATTGGTCTCACACAAATCCTTTGATTCGCTTGTTCCATCTGCAATGCCACTTCTTGAAATTCCAAGAAGTATTCAACCAACCTTTGTTCGTTGAAGAAATCAAATCCAGAATCTTGTGATATGACTTGCCGGAAAAATTCCATGAATCCTTCATTAAATACAATTCTGAAATCTATCACTCTAAGAGAAGATGGTGATGAACTAAAATCTGATATGAGCCTCACAAGCATCCTCATCAAAAAATAAATTAAACCTTCATCAACAAACCCATCAACTCTTTGTTGATGAACAATAAGAATGCCTTCATTTCTTTGTGTTTCAAGAATTACCAATTCTTGCCGAGTGGATGCGCTAGAAGCAGCAATAGATTCAACTTCATGCAACTCACGTATCAACTCTCCAATGCTGGAAGACAAACTCAAATCCCCTTCAGTAATCTCTGAAGCAATTTCTTCATCATTTTCAAAAAGAGGATTTACATAAACCTTATTAGCACCTTCTTCATACAAGAGATTGTCAAAAGTTTGAAAAACTTGAGAATTTGAATGCTTTGGTCTCTCGGGACAGCATTCCAAATCATATGTTTCTTGTATGAGATCAAGCTCATCAAGAATTTCTTGAAGCTCCTCAACTCTTCTATTGTTTTCTTGCTCCCATGAATATTGAACAGCAGAAATCTGATTCTCTGCTTCAGTTAGAGTCTCATGCACTTCTTGTAACTTTGTTTTGGTAAGCTCATTCCACTCTAATGCCTTGTCAGCAATATTGGCCACTATGTCTTTGTCACGAAGGATGTGCAAAAGACTAGATTTAATTTCCTCCAAAGTAAATTTAATAGACTTCATGTCATCAATAGAAATGCAACATACAACTTCTCCCCTATGCACATCATAAATCAACTGTTCTACATGTCTATGAATTCTATCAAGATTTGACAAAATTTGAATTCCATTATTAGCAATGTGTGAACTTGAGCTACAATCATTATATACTGGTTGAAATGATGTAGAACAATTTTGATGGATAAAGATTTCAAAAATGGTTTGAGTGTACTCCTCAACTTGTCTCGCATATGATGAACACTCTTCATCATTCCATCCATAGTGCCTTCCAATTCCTTAGCTTTTTCCCTTAGCTTTATTTCCGATGAAGAAAAATCTGCCTTATAACTACTAGAAATTTCACCTTCCATGTTGTCTCCTACACATGATTCTAGGGAGTTAGTCAAAGCAGCTTTGGAATAGAAAGTGACTACTGCTTCCTCTATCTCTTTCTCCTCTTTAGCTTCACTTTCAAACGAGCATCCTTCGGAATTGTGAAGAAGCAATTCGCTGATTGAATTCATAACTCCTTCCATCCCAACTTCTTCTTCATTTGGATCTGCACTTATGGCCTCTTCATGCATCTTTGTTTCAACTTTTGTTTCCAAAAGTTCTTTCTTTGAATCTTCAACATGAGGCTTCTTAACACAAGCCAACTCACTGTTCTCCTTTGTAGAAAACAAGAGTACTTCACTAGTCTTCAAGGCTTCCACTGACATATTACATTCTTCTATAGAATGCTTGGATAAGTGCAAATTTGTGGATACCCCTTGAACTTTTGCAATGTCTTCAAAGGGATTCCAACTTTCATCCTCCTCTTCAGCTTCAGAAATCTCCTTTTTGTTCACAACAATCTTCTTCAAAAATGGTTTCAACTTATCTTCACATTGACTGAAAATTTTTTTAACTAACAAATCAGCAGTGGGAGAAATCTGCTCTTCACGTTTATAAGCATCCAAGAGAAGAGTTTGGACACTTTCAAGAAGACTATCAGCTTCTTTAATTGTAGAGACCAGAACATTTATGACAGCTGCAAGCATACTCTCTTCTTGCTCATTCCAAGTCGAGGTGAAAAGATAATTAAACAAGTGATAAATTTGATTCTCCATCTCAAATTCTATCAATAAGATACAAGCACCAACTTCGGAAAATGTTTTTAAAACAACAGCTCTTCTTGAAAACAAGCTACTACAAGTTTCATCCAAATCTTGAAAACATTCCACTATCATATTTAATATGATCTTCGTGGTTTCAACATCATAAGGCAAATGGGGATTTACAACTCTTATTATCTCCATGAAACAAGAAGAAATCAGCAACTTGGTCTCTTCATCAGGATGGCCCAACCAATAAGGCTGATTCAAAGAATTCACTACAGGAGCTAGTGCCAACTCCATTATCTCTGAAGGTGATGGCTTCACTTGTCTCAAACATTGTTCTAACAAATGAAGAATGTTCTCTTCATATTCTCTTGACTGAAATTCTTTACCAAGTCTCTTTCCAGCCATAAACAAAGTCTCAGCCAACTTCATCTCTTCTTCATTAGCCATGCCTAATTGCCAACTTTTGAATACCACAATGAGTTGAACTAGAATCTGCTTTGACTTTCGATGTAGTACCGGAGATCTCTTTCACTCTTCTGCCTAAACATGAAGCACTGATCAACAGGATGGCAGGATCTTCTGCTCTGATACCACTGAAATAATCCCCTTAATTTTTTTCCAAAATTTAACACACAAATCAGCAACCAATCACTGATTAGTGTTAGCTCCAAATGCAAATCAGCATGGAAAGTAACTCTAACCAAGAATGTTCACCAAGATCCCATTGTGGGCGAGGTGATAGCATATGGTCAGAGGATCATTAGGAATAAACTGAACTGAAATTACAATTCATTTGCTGATGCACGCATCCACAAGCAGTGGGGATACTCCACTTATTCAGTGGGTAAGATTATTACATTATTAAAGGCGGCAAGCCAGCCATTTAAATCCTCACTTCCACTTATTATCGTGGGGGGAATACAGTCCACACAACCACTTATTTAGTGGAGGAAAACTTACAATTAAAGAAAGATGATTATTTAAACTCAACCACTCAATCGTGGGAGTATGAAATTTAAACTAATTGCAGCAAATAAAATAAATAGCTGTTAGTACTACTAATCAGCTTTACAATGAATTAAACAGCTGCAAATAAGAAAGATATGCTTCCAAATCAATCAATGGTTAGAGTAACACTTCCTCTAACTCTTACAATACAATAATGATATAGAAATGAAGCTCAAACCAGCATTATATCAAAAACTAACAAGTCTGATCAGAAATAGAGAATACAAAAAATCAGACCAGCAAACTGTACATCAATGAAATGCACACAACTTTATCAATTTACCTCCAAATTGAGTGAAATCAATTGCAATGAACCTCTAGAGGATAGGCGCCCATGTCATAATGATGAAACAGCTTCAAAAAGCAACCATTAATTTACTTGCACAATTCCCAATGCTTCCAACATGGTACGGCCCTTAGCAAGGGCGATTTTGCAAGATTAAAAATAAATACTTTGAAATAAATTTTGATCTTCAATGGGAAGGGGCGCCCAAGTGCTAGGAATCCATATCTTCAATACCCAGAAGCATATTAAAATTGAACAAAAAGCTGTTAATGAAAATCACCTTCAGTCATGAATGAACCAGCAAGCTCAAAAACTGAAAAATACTTCAAATTCTCCAACAATGAAGCTCAATGTGCACGTCTGAATGAAGCACACTCTCAATCCACCATCTAGAGAACCATAGTTTCAGGCCCGAAGAATGGAGACAAATTGCTAAGCTTTCCCTTAGTCGGATTCTGGATTTCAAACCAGCAGCATAACTTTACAATATTTCTCAAAGATAATCAGCTCTTCAAACATCAGCAATATATAAGCTTCAGTTGGAAAATGAAGCAACAAGAACTCTTCAAATTCTAAGAAGTTGAATCACTTCAACTTCCAAAAGGGATGCCACCTTTTTGCATTTTACTTTTATTTTAATAAAACATTAATTATCTCCCTTTAGGCGTCCAACTTCATTTTGCAACAATAAAGTATTTAATAATTCATTAAATGCACCATTGATCCCTTAATGACCCCCTTTTAAAAACAACATGAAGTGATCATTCCTAGGCATGGGGGTACAACTGAGAAACATAAAAATGACTAAGTATAAAACTTAATCCATGGAGATAACCAAAACCAATGCCAATACTGAAACTGATGGATAGCAAGATGACTTGAGTTGAGCTGCTGATGATGCTACTGCCAAATTTAGACTTACTAAAAATAGCCAACTGCTATAAATAATAAGTTCACATCAAAACAACAGATAGCCAAACTGAACACTAACACGCAAAGGATTGAACTGCTGCTAAACAGATATGCCAAAAGATAGACTTGCTAAAAATAGCAATTGCTATAAATAGTAAGTCTGCACAACAACCTCTGAATGCCAACTGAGCAATATCTGAAAGAGGAAACCCTAATTTTCCACCTCGCTTAGCCTACGGATTTCCGGAAATAGGCTAAATCCAAATGAAGAGCGTATGGCCAAAATGGGGACATTACATTGTCTATAAATAAGAGCCTTTGCTCATTAGTTTTTTTTAACGATTATTGTGATAGCAAATTGCGAGCCTGGATTGCAGCAAGTTGTTATTTGGTTTCAGTTCACTTTGTTTGAACCGTGCTAGTGAGAACAAAAGAGCCTATTGTGCCTTCTATTTGTTACTCAAGTATTGTTCAATTGTGTTGTGATAAGCAAATTGTTGAGCCTCTTTAGCCAACAAGGAGTTAGTGTGATTGTTGTTTCTATTGTGTAAGAGCAAGATTGCAAGCCTCTTTAGCTGCAATTTTCTTGTTCAAGGCATGTTAGAAGTGAGTTTTGTTCTAGAAATTTGAGTAATAAAATGATGAGCCTCCTTTGCCTTGGTCCAAAATCTCATATTTCCGTTATTTATGTTCTACTTTTATGATATTGATTTCAACTTGCATTGAAGTGTGTAGATGTTTGTTGGGAAAGAGTTTGTTGAAGTATTTTGTCAGAAATCTACCTTGTTAATTTCTAGCTTCTCTTGCTCTGCATATTACTTGAGAGGTTAGGAACGTCTTTAGTTTAAGTTAGTTGTAGTTGAAAAGTCTTAAAACAGAAAATCTCAGCTGCGGCGTTTGTGTTTAATAAACCTTGTGCTCTAAGCTGATCAAAAAGATAGGCAACTTAGTTTTAGTTTACTTTCTTTCAAACACCATCAGCAAGAAGGAGCTTCCCCTCCTAATTTGAAGAGCAGTTCATTTGTGCATAGCTGTCTGTTTCAAATACGCATACCAGAGGTGCGAATTTAAACACCAACAATATATATAGATAAATGGCAGCAATCATTTACTGAATTATAATGGCGTTTTAAAATATGTTTATAGTAAAGTTAAAATTATACAGCCCAATATTTTTACCAAATTTACAAGTGCCTAATTACATTGGGAAACTAAATGATAATTGCATTGCCAATAGATACTCTAAATTGGTATACAAAAAGGGTGCCACCAATTGGGACAGTACACAGTTTTCCCAAAATCTTGTGTCATGATTTCTTAGACTGTGTAACCCTTGTCTTTAACATAAAAAATGTTACAAGGTTTCCTGAGGTGCAAACACAACCTACTGTAGTTTTAATTTTACTTTGAAAGGTGTTCGGTCCTGTTTTTATTTTGTTTTATGTTGATGCCTAGCGCATGTAGAATAGGTGTTGTATATATAAAAAGTTTTCTATGGTGAAGCCTCTGACATCAAATTCCACTTCTAGAATTGAAGCACATTTATTGTAGATGAGTGCATGTCAAACTTAGTTACGGAATCCACTAATTTGAATGTGCTATGTACATAGCTAAAAGTTCATGTGAGGGCAAAGATCAAACTATATGCTCAAGGAGTATACTCTTAGTAATAATAATTATTGGTGAGTCACACATTAGTACTATAACATGCATTATGCAATTGAGGACAATTTGGATGGGGGAGATTGATGATATGGTCGAGATTTCACATGGTTTATTGATTAAAAGAGCCCTTTCTAACAGTTCAGTACTATACGCATAGGCTTAGAGAGTCTTCCAAACATTTTTAATGCCTAGAACCTCTATGAACTTAATCTGCTTCTTTACCTGTTTTAAGAGGCTACCTATATTTTTTGCACTTGTTTTTCAACATCTTTTTACTTTGTAGAAGATAGAGGGAAGGAGAAGGGAATTCTATTAATGTCCTAATAAAAAGGTTGTTCAACAAGACTTGAAAGTTTAAGATGATAAAAAAGTAAGCAGAAGTTTTATAGTAACTTCAAGAGCTGAAAAGCTAATAGATTCTAACATGTTGAAAAGCTATAATTATGAGTAAATGGAAGCAATCATTTACTGAACATATACTGGGCATCTTGATATAAGTTTATAAATTATAACTTGGAGGTTGTTTCATGTATGTTAATTTTGAATTTTGAATGCGTATTGAGTATTGACAAATAATGTTGAACTTAAATGTTATATGTTAAGGTTCTATAATGTATATTATGCATGGCTTATCCATGTTTCATATAAATATTTAAAATTTCCCTATATATTTAAAATTTTCCCTATATTTTGTATAGTCATTCCCCCGTCGTCCCCAAATTTGACCTCAAAATCCGGAAACTTGGGGACTCGTCCCGTCGTCCCCATCTCGAAAACTTGGGGTTAACACTGTGTTGTACCCAAAATTAATTTTTTGGCATTCTGTATAAATTGAGCTAAATCTTGTTAAAATGCCATGTTAAGTCAGTTTTAGGTCAAACCAATCATAGAATCTTGGTGGGTTTCTGTCAAAGAGCACACGTGCAAAATTCTGAAAATTTGAAAATTAGGGTTTTTCGCCCCTATTTTCAGGGAAACCCCCGAAAATAGGACCTTCCCAGAAATGATCGAAAACGATTTTGATAGGATTAAAAGGCTTCACGATCACATTGGTCAAGTCAGAACCATCAAAAGACATGTTTTACTTTGGCGGGTCTATTTCTATTTTTTAGGAACAAAGTTAGAACCTCTGCAGCCATTAATGGCAAATTGGCCAGTACCAGGTGCTGAAAGCTAAGCTTCAAAAGCTTCAACAACGCAACCATGGCAGAAAAGGTCAAAAATGATGCTGTTTGATGAAGGAGATTCCTGAAAGTGAAAAAGGTCAAAATTTGACTAACTCTAGAAACATTACGAAGGAGAGAACTCAAAATGCTGAAAAGAGCCTTTTTCAAGCAGGGGCGCCCATGATCTTTGAGGGTCAAATACAGTCAGTAAGATCATCCAAAGCAGTCATTCTCGACGTTTGATTGCTGACTCAACAGTGAAACAAACATCCAGGTCATCCGATGAATAGATCACTAGCAACTGCTGACGAAGCAAAAAGAGGCAGTTGAGGAAATATCAGGAAACCACAGTTAGTGGCGAAGTTCTAAGAAAAAAGAGCCTTTTCAAAAGAAAGGCGCCCTTTCTTTTGGACTTCCAGATGCTAACAAATGACAAAAGGCTTCCCAGGATAACCTTCTCAACCCAAGTAGATCTCGGAAACGCAACTGCAAGCACCAACACCTGACAGGGCAGTCAACGGAGAATCTGGATCAAAGTAAGCAACTTTTCAAATGGAAATAATCAAGCCAAAAGACAAAAGCGCCCTTTTTAAGGAGGGGCGCCCTTGAATAAAGGGACCCTAAAATAAGATCCAGGTTTTCTGAAGACAGTCATTCTTGGCAAAACAGAGCTGGGTACCTGATGAAACATCAAGCGAAATCATCTGACTCTCCGATCAACGAGAAATCCAGGTCAAAGCACGAGAGGTCATTTCAAAAGGCTGAAGAACGAAGCTTGAAAATTCACTAAGGCATTAGCAAAAGCGCCTTTTCTTGGAAAAAGGCGCCCATTTTTTTGAAAACCTAAACTCAGCTTTTTATCATCATGTCTCCCAGGCACTTCTTTCCAGTTTGGATCCAGCTCCGCAGTGAATGTGTCTGCGACATCTCAGGATCAACAGACAACGCTAGATTCAGGATCAAACATAGGGCTTTCAAGAGAATAAATATTTAAAAACTTGCAAGAAACCAAAAGGGACGCCTAAAGAAGTCAAGGGTCAATTTGTTGACTAAGTCAAGAGCTTTTTGAGTTAAAGTTGGCTAAAACACTCCACGATTGGTGGAAATCACCTTTTCAACTTTAGATCAAGCCAAAATCACCTTTTGAGCTTGAGTTAGGTCCCCAAACTTGTGGATCTGAAGCTTAAACATATATATTCAAGGTGAAGGCGTCCCATTTCATTATTTCATTGCAAGTTAAGAGATCAAGATCAGCCACAAGCTCTCAAGGACACCATTGATAGATCTGAGCAAGGTTTTCATCCGTTCTTCGATTTTTCTTGCAGATCTGAAGCAGAAGAGGATTGCTATTTTGAGGATTGGATCCAGAGATAGATTTTTTTTTTCAGGGAATCAGATAAAACTTCCAATCCACCTTCTGTCTATTTCCTCTCTTCTGGTCTTAGGTTTTCTTGCATTTGACAGAAAAAGCAACAGGCTATATCAGATCAGATCAACTGGGTTGATTCAGCATTATTTTTCAAAGAAACCCATCTCGACAAATTTTCCAAAATCAGCAAACTTGCTGGCCCTATTTTTTGGGGTTTTTCCGAAAAAGTTTCAGAATCCAAATTCTGAGGAACTGGGTTTGTTCAGCATTGAAACATGAACAAAACCCATGTGCCAGATTTTTTCCGAAAAAATACTTCTCGACGAGGCGCTATTTTCAAGGGTTTCCGAAAATCATCTGAACAAGGTCAAGATTACAGTCAATCTTTAAGTTTTTCAAGATGCAGTACTCTCAGGTACAATACGAGACAAGACGGTCTTACTCCATGATTACTTGAAAACAGTTGACACAAATTTACACCAAGTAAATCCAGTGGTTGATTTGGAGCAGCTAGAAGGCATGAATCAAATCACATTGCAGAATATTGAAGAATCCGGGTTGCTGCAGGCCGCATCAATTCCCATCACACTTCAAAGCGTAGAGCTTGTAATCGCTTGTATCAAGCATTACAATCCTACCACCAGAGAAATCAGAGCAGCGGATGGAAGAATTGTTTGTAGTCTAAAGCCTCAGGATATCGAAAGGTGTTTTGATATTCCATCATGTCCTAACAGCAAAGTCATATCAATGACGGAATGTGAGAAAGCATTTGAGACAGCTAAGGACAAATGTCAAAAGGTAATGGCTGAAAAATGGCTAAAAGTGACAAAGGCAAGCTTGCCTAAGTTGTTGGGACGAGGAGAATGTAAAGATGAGTACACAGTGTTAATCACTCTACTCAATAGAATCACTGGAGAAGAAGATGGTCGTCAATTCCAGCCATGGATGTACTATGTCATTGCGCAAAAGGGAATATTACGACTGGGCCTCTTTGATTAGTGACACGCTCCACCGACAAATCACTGGGTATCTGGAAGCTCATAGGTTCCACATGTGCTCTTACCTGGTATACTTGATAGCCTTCCAAGGCGATTTCAGGTTATTGAACAATGTGGGAACCTTAGGTGTGCAGAAGGTTCACGAACATTTCACACGTCTTGAGTTTACTCAAGCGGAGCGACACTTCAAGAGAACGAGTGATAACTTCATTATGCACACAGTACGTGAGCTCAACCATGAGATGCACGTGCGTATTTCACAGACAGCCAGAGAGGCAATGGCGGATTGGGCGGATTGGTTCATTCAATTCCCTACGTTCTCCTACATACGCGTGTATGGCTACATTGGCCACCCCGCCATGCTACCAAGATACCCTTTAGATAGGGTAGTCTTCATGGAATTCCTGAGACAGTTGTCCGAGGTTCATGTCTACTTGCGCTTGAAGAGGAAGACAGCTGTTAACTTTCCCATTAGATGTGGATTCGCGGCAGATGCTAAGATGATGAGTCAGGAAACAACAAGGTTTAACCTCAAAGTATCTCATTGATAGAAGATCCTATGTTCCCAGAGGACTCTATGCAGCACACCTCGAGCAACACTCGTCACATAAGTCTTCTATGGAAGATTATTGGGTAAATTGTAAAGACGAGTATGAAGTGCGAAGAAGGAACTACAGCAGATTCGGACTCCCACAAATTGCTGATTTTATGTCAGCAGACATTGAGGGCCCGTCTGATGATGAAGGGGAAGTCATTCTCCCCTCATTCTTCACAGATTCAGTTGACTCCCAACCGCTCCCGAGAGTGGATTGGTATGCCAAAGAGAACACATCTATAGAAGAAAGAACGAGTAGAGTGGTTAGAAATAGCCAACTCTATCTCGACAGCAAGAAATCAAGGAAGGTGATACCTCACCCAACAGAGCCGCCACAGGTTCAGTCTACACCACCTTCCACTTCAAAAAGGAAGCCTAGACAGAAGCAATGGTGCAATCCTCCCCGAGGGATGAGGATGTCGAAGCCTAGAACACAGAGGACACCAGTGGAGAAAGCCACACATAGTCCTGAAATAATCACGGGTATTGCTGCCCCAGAACAAAGAGTAGAGACTGCTACCCCTGATTCAACAAAAGTTATCACAGAGGAACCAGTAGCAGTAATTGTTGAAGAACCAGTGGCTGAGCCAATGGCAGAAGCAACAATAGTAGAAGCAGCAGCAGAAACGGTGCCTATTATGGAAGCAGAGCCACAAATATCACCAGTACCACAGCAGTCACAAGTCCTCATCGACTTGGATTCGCCACCGAGAGACATTGCTCCAGCACAGTCTCACACATCTAGCATTCAAGGGCCTCACGTCCCTCCTAGCGAAGTTCGCCGAGATTCTATTTGGCTTGAAGGCTTCCTAGGAAGAAAGAGGGAAAAACCCTCGTATGAACTTGACTTTACCGAATTCGACCACGTCCCACAAGACACGTCGGCAAAGAGGTTAAAGAAGCAAGTTCACATAGAAAGGAATGCAGAGTGTGAGATCATCATAGAGACTGCCACTCCACCAGTAGAGAAAAGCATACACGAGGTTCAAGTAGGAGACTACACTTTGTCTCAACTTAACCTCGGGAAGACTACACGATAGGTGGAGGCAGACCTTCTGGGAATAGCCTCGGTGAGCGCACAAGAAAGAATGGCTAAGGATGGTAAAGAAAAGGCAGCCTTAAAGGCTGAAAATCAGAAACTGAGGTCATACATAACCAGCTTGATACATGGCACACCAAACGTCTCAGCCCTACCAGCAGGAATACTAGATCTTCCCGCCGAACAAAATCATCGGCAATTGATAACATTCGGCAAACACTTGAGAGATCAAGTGGAAGATTTTGTTCTCAAGGGTAGATGTATACTGGCAAACCTATACCAGTTACGGGATAGAGCACATGGACTTCGTGCAGAGATCCAGCAGTCAGAACAAAGGATTGCAAAAAGGAGGCTTGAAGACGAAAGCACAATTGCAGATTTGCAATTGGCATATCAATCAGTATACTCTGAGGAAAACAAGCAACATCTTTTTGCTTGGAAGGAACAATTGGCGTACAAGGTGAAAGCCTATGACGCTCATTCAGTAGAGTTGATTGATTACAGACGGGTAGTTGCCACTATTATCAACTTCGCAAGAATGTTGGTGATATCTTTCCCTTGCATGGAATATCAGCGTGAGGGAGGAGAATACGTCGAGATGGTTACTGTACAGAACCAGTTCAGGGATGTCATCCGTAGTACCTTTCTTGATGATCCAGATGGTTGCAAGCTGGCTAAGGTAGCAGCTTTATCAACCAAGTTTGAAGAGGCAGCATCTCAGTGTATGGACTTCGGAAATCAGCTCACAATGGGTGAGGTCATGCTACGACGCCACGTCATCATTCTACAAAGCATTAACTCCCCAGAAGCTGATGAAGTCAATCAATGGATAGAGACACTGCTGATTAGTGGCGAACTATAAATGCACCAAAAAAGGATGCCATACACCCTCCAAGTGGCATTCATGAGACTTGAGTTTGACTTGATGCTTCTTTCCAAGTCAACTCAAGATGATATTAAATATAGTTGGAGTTAACTTGATGCTTCTTTCCAAGTTTAACTCCACTTTCCTTATATCATATATTGTCAAGATCCCACTGATTAAGGACGTCTAATTGGCTTCCATGCTTTGTGGATCTTAGATCTCCACTAAATGTGGATGTCTATTTTGGAGGGATATTTTCATTAAAGTTCACCTTTAGTTTACTTTCAGTCAACTGAAGTAGTTTCCAATTGACTCTTTGTTGACTTTCAGTTAACTGAAGTAGTTTTCCAATTAACTGCTTGTTCCCCTTTTTTAGGAATAAATCTTGCTAATTGATTGGCAAGAACTCATTGTTAACTCAAGGAGATTTTGGGGTTGCCCACTCCTTTGAGTTCTATAAATAAGAGCCTTGGGCTCATTATTTGTTTAACTTTTACTTGCTATGCAAAATTGCTATGCATTGTTGCCAACAGCTTTGAAAGCAGATATTTGTTCACTCTTGGATGAGAGTTCGTTGGTCGATTGTAATTGTGCATGATTTCGTGCCTTTGCTCTCCCAACCTTTGTAATTCGTTGATGAAGCTTTGAAGGAGAATATCAGAAGGCGCTTGCATTTTGGTCAATCTTTTTTTGAGTTGTGTCCACGTCTTGTGTTTAATAGCTCGTTGTTTCATTTCCCTCCTCCTTGGACATTTGATATTGACAAGTTGTCGTTTGTTGTTGTTTAATGTATTGACTTTCAAGCTATACTTCGGATAGGAGTCCCTCCTCCTTAGCAAGCTTGCTGGCCAAGGCATCGTAAATTTGTTGTTTCTCGTAAACTATTTCCTAGCCCATACCTCGGATAGGAGTCCCTCCTCCTTGGCAGGTCTCAGATCTAGTTTACCGTATAGAGTGTTTGCTTGTACCAACCTTATCTTGGTGTATACCCGAGAGTTCAGAGCCTCGGTCATATTCTCGGGAGACGGCGAATTCAGGTGATCCAACCAACCCATTCCCGCTCCTTTACCCTCATGCTCTGTTTACCTTGAAGGTATTGGATAGATAGAAGCTAGAATAGTTGTAGTTGAGATTTGTAGAAACCAGAGAAAAATCTTAGCTACGACGCATTGTGTTTGTGCACCCTTGTGTCCTACCGCTGAAGCATAAAAAGATAGGAACTTTAGTTAACATTTCCCTTCCCTACGCATTGCTCCCAGCAGAGAGGGACTTCTC